>PVKP010006690.1:39867-81624 GCA_004027715.1 Plecturocebus donacophilus | reverse complement strand
AGAGTTGTTTTAATAATTAAATATGATTATATATATGTATTTTCTAATAGTACACAAAGTAACTATTAGCATTATTTGCCTTATTTTTATATTTTATACAGATGTAAAAGATAAGGAAACTGAGACACTGAGATCTAGACTTATAAAGTTAATAAGAGTTAGAATCACAATGTTAATTCTGCGTTTTTACTTCATCTCATTCTCATTCTTTATATTTAAAAATCACAAATTGATACACTGTAATTCACCTTCTCCAGCAATCTAAGGTTCATCAATAATCACTTTTAGTGACTCACACTAGAGGACAGATTTGACTGTACTTCTTGGGAACCATTAACACATTCAGAAAGTTATTTTAAATATAGTAGAAACTAGCCATAACATTATAGCTTGTGTCCAAAAAATTAATCACATAAAATATAGGGTTGCACTATTGTGACATTTTGATGTGTCCAGAGTTAGCCAGTTGCTGAGAATGTGCATGAATGAATGACTTGTGACTGAGTTTTTATTTTGTGGGACACATTATTGTAAGGTTTCACTGTAGAAGTAATCATTTGGCTAAAACATAAAAGATAATGTTTATGTGGTATAACTCTAAGGTTATTGATAATAGTAGCTAGTCAATAGATAATAGTAACTAGGTGATAGTAACTAGGACAGTGCTGCCTTTAACTCTGTTAAAATCTGACCTACCAGGTGGCCTCATTCATGGGGCACACATAGGAAAACTACATTTCCCAGCTTCCCTTGCATATGGTTATGTGACCTCTGGCTGATGGGATATGAGTGGGCTAGACTCAGAAAAATTTCCAGGAAGTCTTAGAAAAACTCCATTAAATTCTTCAGATCTGTGTACTTTTATACTGTAAACTTTTTGTGTTAACCTTGGAAGGCACAATAAAGATGTCTTAGTGATAGGATGAGAGAAGCTAAGGTCCCCAAGTCACTACTCTCGGAATTGCTGAGATAATTAAAGAGGATATCAAGTTTATAAAACAGTGTCCAGAGTGTTTTCTTTTATATTTTCAATTAATTTGAAAGTTTATGTTTGTTAGGCAGGAGTCAGATAAAATGTTAATTCCCTTGGCATCACAATACCACATTTCAGAAAACTGCTGCCAGTTTAATGGCAATGATTCCTTGTGGCTGTGTGAGTCACTCAGAGAGACTTTCTAGATGAGGATAACCAAGGATATGCAAAGTATACATTATGGGTTTTGGTTTCAAGAACGATTTTTTGTTTGTTTAGTAATGGGTAAAATGACTTTTTATATTGGTATGTGTGTTAGTGGGAAAGTGTTACATAGAGTATGGATTATGCTTTTTTGTTTAAAAAGTTTATACATATGACAGTTATATGTAAATATATGATATACAATATATGAGTGTATATATACACATATACCTCTACACACAATTTCATACATATAGTAACTAATGTAACCTTGAAAATACATTATATTACCTCTGATGTGAAGAAAGAATTTAAAAAGCCTTCAGAAGCAGTTTATTTTTTTTAATAATCTACAAGCATAAAAGCATAGCTTAGCACACTGCTGAAAAGTCTGAAGAGCTATTTATGGCATCAGATGCTGTTTCAGAGAATAATTTTACTTATTTCTCTGCAAATAGTTATTTGAGCATTTACTAATTACTAACAGCTTGATGCATGATTTGAACAAGGTTTACAAAATATAAACACTCAAATACATGGGTTATCTTGTCTTATAACACTAAGTTTCAATTCCCATTCAATTTCCTTAAAAATTAACAAACATATATTGAATGCCTTCAGTGTGCCTGAGCATTCTACCATTAAGGAAATTCAGAAATGAATTGTATAGTACTGCTGCCCAAAAGGAATTTGTAAGCTAAGAATTTATAACACTAAGTACCATTGCTGTTCAATCTGCTTCTGTTGTCTCCCTTGTGTTTAGTGGAAAAATGTTAGCATTCACCATGTTTCCTTGGGTGATGTCTTGTATCATGTGACCCAGTAATTTACTGTCACTGACCTCTCTGAAGTGGGCCTCCAGGCCTCCAAAAAATGGAAATTCAACTGTGTTTGGCTGGCAGCACCTCAGAAAGAAGGTGTTAATTCACTTTCTTAAGATTGCTAGTTAATCATGGAATATTCTGCTTTATCCTTTTATTACAAAGAAGAACCAGTTCACTGCCTATTTTAAGAAAGAGCTTAAGCAGTTTACATGTAGTCATTGTTGCTGTGTCTTTTATCTTCCATATCTGAAAAGTGAGGTTTAAAGAAGGCATGACTGTATGTGATATCCTTGTGTTTCAGGGTTAGGCTTTGAGTCAGGGGGACCTGGTGGATTTGGTTTCATATTTTTCTTGCTCTGGTGGAGTGCAGAGGACCAGTACTTGCATTCACTTCTGGTCTTGAATCACAAGCATGCTGCAGGATTCAAGTGCCTAATATATTAAAAACAATAAACAATAGTTATTAGCATTCTTAATATCATTTATTATTTATATACTACAGAAACCAATTTCTTTTGCTACCAGAAATACTTACCCAATGTTTTCCCAATGTTTTCTGAACATGGTTCAGATGTTTTACATCTTATCCCAGTGTTTTCTGAACTATGTAAAATTATATAGTTACCAGATATGAAATCCATACTGATGGATTCAAAGTATAGTTTGCTCCATAGGTAAAAAGGAATACCTGTTAAATTATAAACATGCTATTTTGTGGGATATTCTAACTAATGGTTCACTTCAAATCTTTGAAGTCTTTTTTCTCATAAAATTTACTTTTAATTAATGTTTTAAAAAGTACATATATAATACATTGGTTTTCTTGTGGTTCACACTTCTCCCATTTAATGATAAATTAATTTATTGGTTTTTGGTCCCTTTAAGGTCTTTAAAACAGAAATATTTATAAACAGAGCTGTACAGGATGCATTTACACTAAGGCAGAACATCTCAAAGTGTGGTTTCTAGACCCGTACGAGTCCCTGTAATCTTCTCAGGAGGTTCACGATGTCAAGACTATTTCCATAATAGTATGAAGAAAATATTTCCCTTTTAAGTTGTGTTGACATCTGAACCAATGGTGCTAAGTCAATGTTCATAAAATTGTTGAACTTTTGCATGAATTAGGGCAAAGGGACCAATTTATATGAGTGTCATTGCAATCTTCAACACCACTTTTTTAAAAGCCAATTTTATTTAGGAGTGTCACTGATAAAGAAGTAGAAATTATCAGTTTTATTAAATCCTGAAATAGAAGACACATGTTTTTATTATTCTGTATGATGAAATGGATATTCACATAAAGCAGTTCTGCTTCATATTGAAATATGATGGTTGACTCAGTAACAAGAGCACTGGTATGATTGAGTTATAAGCTGAATTAGTCACTTTTTCAAGGGGAATCATTTTTACTTGAAAGAATAATTGACAAACAAAATGATGGTTACTTCGACTTGGTTACGTAGTAGAGGTTTTCTTGAAAATAAACGAAGTGAAACTGTTATTTCAAGGGAAACCACTGACAATATTTGCTGCCAGTGATAAAATTCAAGCTACCAAGTGAAAATTATAATTTTGGGAAACTTGTATTCATTGCTATAAACTTGACAACTTCCCAATACTAACAGAGTTTTCTGTTGAGATCAGTGGTGATACTAGCAAATGTAATTTTGTGATATTTTATTTTAAAAAAAAACCTGTCAACATCTGCAAGATCTGAATAACTCAATGAATCAATTTTTTTCTACATGTCTAATGTATAACATAAAACCATGAATGGGTAAAAGATCCATCAATGTGCAAAATAGACCACTGGATTTTAATGTAACACAAAAAATCCACTGGCATGTTTTCAGATTCCACAATGCAAATATTATTTAAGAAACTCTACTAGTCGAGATTTGGTATAGTACCAGTAATTTGTAAAAACTAGTAAAATATTTCTCAATTTTTCAACTACATATATTTGTGAGGCTGTATTGCTTCTGTATACTTCAATAAAAACAATGTATTGATACAGATTGAATGCAGAAGCAGATATGAGAGGATTCAGTTGCCTTCTATTAAGCCAAACAATAAAAAAATGAAAATGTTAAAGGATATTTTATTCTGTATTTTGTTTTTATTTGAAAAACATAGCTATTTCTCATAAAATTCTGTTATTTACTTTGACATTTATAATACATTAATAAATATTTTACAATTTTAAGCTTTAATTTCTAACATAGCAAATATGGAAAGATAGAACCCACAAAAAAACATAGCTTTCTGGAGGCCTCAATAATTTTAAAAGTGTAAAAGCATCCTGAGGCCACAAACTTTGAGAACTGGTCTAGAGAACTTGGAAAGAAATGTGGGATAGGGTAGAAGGCTACGTACACAACAGCTCTACTATCTGTTGACTGTTTTCCAGGCTGAGTCAATATGTCTCAGTGTCCTTACCATTAAAATGAGTTTAACTATATTAAATCTCCATAGGGCCACTTAAATGGCTTATTGTCATATAATAAGTTTTAACTGCTGTTATTCTGAAATAAAATTTCAGAATAGACCACTAATAAAACATAGACCCAGATTGATTACAGTGAAGTTTATTACTATATTATCTGTTTAAATCATTTAAATCACAATGACAGTTTCCTCCTTCCCTGGGCATAATAACAGTACCTACTCTACATTTTCCATAATCTTTTTACTCCTCCTTTTATGTCCAAATTCAATTCAATTTCTTCATAGAGCTTCCTCCTAGAGCCTTACCTCAATAGCTGACAATGAAGTTTTTTCTTCTATAGACAATTTCCATGTAATAATCTTGCATTTCCACCCATTAATCAAGCAATAAGCAGTGTGCGATAAGCAGTGTGCTAGCCCATATGGGCTATACCATGTGTCACACATTGTTTTTATTCCGATAGTTTTTACAGCAGTGTAGGCACTTAATCAAATCTGTGAATTTAGTGGAAGTCACTGATGATATGAATTATTTCTGTAGAGCTTTGACTGGTTAAAAACAATCTTGATAAAAACTTGAGATATAAAGAACAACTTTGCACTCTTCCCTCATCCCCTCCCTTCCATCTACCCATTAAACAACCTGCCAATTCATGTAACATGTATTCAGCATTAATATGGAAAAGTTCATTTACTTAATTCTAAGATGTCAGTGACTATATAATGCACCATCAATTTAACCTTAGCTTAGAAGAGAGGAATAGTGAAAAACATTGAATATATAATAAACACGATTCTTATAAAATGGAGCAACAGTAGTATATATTTATCTGCATGATTGCAAACAGCACTCTTCTTTAGTGTGACCATCAGCATTTTAGACTAAACTGTCTATGCATTAAGCCTAGAAAGTCTTAGGCATGAATCTCTTTTAGCCACCAATTAGGGTGCACAATATCACGGTGACAACTTTTTGTTTCCAATAATATCTGCCTGTCATCAAGGCCGCTTTGCCATATTTTAATACAATAATTTTGAGACAAATAAAGAAAACCTGGATGTTTTTCACATTTGGATGAACTTAGCATTTTGAAATTTTCTGAAATTGGATTACATATTACGGAAAGTGAAGTAGCTCTGTTTGCAAATCAGCCAAAGGCTTTTGACAGATAGATGTTATGTTCCTGAGTGGCAGTCCTATATGGCGCATAAATTGGTCATACTAACCTCTCCTAGGGCTGAAAATACCATTATCTATTCCCAGCAATGTGACAGTTTCTACTTACTCTAATTGCAAAGCCTGCTGCATGATAGACGGTCTTTGGCATACACAATAACTATTCATTACAATGGACTTTTTAGCACTGTATAATCTTTCTGAAGACATTTTAAATGACAATTGGGGATCAAAATTTAAGCCAAACTTTAATTTTGTGTCATGTTGACAAAGTGATCCAACTCAGGTAACAGTAGTATGAACATAGGTAGGAACACAGATGTGAGCACAGGCAAAGAGAGGTTATGTTGCCACACATTCTCCTGCTTAATGGTTTCTTTTTTACAAACATTATAATACATATTTCAATATCAGATACCTTAAAATGTATTTTAAAAATGTGTTTTTAGATCAAGGAAATATTACATATATATGAGAATATATATGTGTATTCTGTGTGTCTGTATATATACACATTATACACATACACATATACAGACACACATAACATGTATGCATACTTTATATACGTATATGCACACATACACAGAAAATATGTAGCCTACACAGTCTATAAATCTTAGATGTAGCATAAGCAGCAATCAGTTGAGTTTGTGTGTATATCATTAGTATCATTGTAGATCATGAGTATGAAATCATTCCCTTAAAAGTAGCACAGTCATAATAAGAGCATTCTAAAGGGTGGGGGGTAATTAAATTTGAATTTCTTTATAAAAATATATATCTGCTGCTTTCCTGACAGAACATCTGACATAATGTTGTAAGGATACACAGTCCTTAAGCACGTGACCTGAAGTCAGGGAAAAACAAAGAGGATTAAAGTATCTTGAAGGATAAATTATGACAAGTTTTCAGTTCCGAAGTCAGGCCACACAGAAGTTAGAAGTCCTGGAAATGTAAAGAAAAGTGAGATTTAGATAGAAAATATGAAGCAACATGTGGGGCAGGCATGCGCAAGGAACTTTGCAAGCATGAACACCCAGTACGCAGTTTTAAATTGTGTCCTGTCATGCATTATAAGCCTCATACTTCCCTGCTGTTAGCCCCTCACCATTTATGAGCACTGCTCTGGGATAATTAATGAAAAGTCATTGTGTTTCTTGCTTGAGTGAAAGAAAAAACATTGAGTGGAGAGTTATGAATACCATCTTGAAGGGAGAATTGATAAACTCAGGGATTCAATGGAAGCATGAATATGAAATAAGAGGTGACTACAAAAAACATGAGTTTCCTGAAAATCATGGAGTCAGTGGACTGGGGAAGTTTGCATTTCCCACTGAACTAGAGATGGAGCCTCAAGGAAGTTTAATTTTAATTTTCCAGGTGTAGAACATATATGGAGTCAAGTGAACACTTTTAAATACACAGTTGGATGAGTCTTCACACACACACTCATTCAACCATCCCCCAGGTGAATATATAGAATATTTTCAGCAAGTAGAAGGTTCTCTTTTTCCATTTCCCATTCAGTAACTCAGAGCTATTCACTATTTTCCATTGCTAAAGATAAGGTCCTCAAGGCATTTTACTTATTTTTTAAGTAATTCAAATATAATGGAACAAGCTGACTCTAGAAAGATAGATGATTTGAGGATATCTATGTTATTGCCGTATGTGGTACAACATAGTTAACTTTAGGTATATGAAGTATTTATTCTTTAGTCATCTTTTTCTCAAGCCCTTAACTGACAAGAGATAGATAGGCAAATAGGTAGTAGGTAGGTAGATAGGTGGATAGACAGAGTAATAGTTCAGTAAACTGAGGCATATATATACTATATGAGAAGTCCAACATTACTTGATTGCAAATGATGAAGCCAGGATTCAAATATAGACAATCTGATTCGAGCAAGAGGGCTTAACCAATACTGTCTCCTGGAAATTTTCTGGTCCAATTCTTAGAGTTTTCAGATTTTAATTACAGGCAGCATGGTCTACTAGAATATTGATCTAGTAGTCTACAGAGCAGGATTTTTGCCTTGGATACTCACTGAGCAGCATCCCAGACCAATGATAAGCTTTACATATATATCTTTTGCTAGAGAAGTCAGGATTTTGTTTATGGGTCTCTCTGACACAGGAGCTCATGAGCTTTCTATAGAGGAAATGAGTCTATAGTGTTAGGTGAGAAAATTTTCATACAGGATAAGATTTTCTCTCATTGTGATCTCTCTAAAACATTCCACAATTGGTTCACTTACTTGGAATTTTGCTATACAAGACTCATAGAAAAATAAAAAAAGTATTCATGTGATTTAAAAAATATTCATGACTTTATCCTGGCTTTAGAGTCCAGAACCTTTAAAAAGAAAGGATAACAAGCATTGCTTAGCCTAATGTCATTTTTTACATACTTGAAGACTGACTGATATAATAATGAGGCAGAGTAGACTTTTGTGTCTAAAAGTGATATTATTATGTAAATCATGTTCAACAAATTGCATAAGTTCCATCCAAGGTTGTGTTGTCTTCCACACTGGGCTCACATTATCAGGGTCCTCTCAGTTTTGGCAGTCTGAGCAAACATTGTCACCATACAGTCTAACCTTGTGTGTCTGTCATCCTAAGCTAACCTTTCCAGGGGTATGAATATCTTTGCTGCTTCTAAAGACAGTTCATAAATTCTTCCTATTTTAACCCATCTCTGATTACTTCATCAAAACAAACACTGTTACAGGAGGTGAACTTGAGAAGTGCCAAAGCTAACAATTTCTTGCAACAATTTTCTCCACCATGGTTGTTTGGCTTCACCCCTATTCTCACCAATACCCAAAATCTAATGAGACAGACTTTGATCCTTTTCTAGTTCAGGATGATTCTGTCCTCCAGGAAGGTGATTCTCCCTTGTTTCAGGTTTAAAATAAAATAGTCGAAGAGAAGTGGTTAGGAACATAAACCTAGTGATCAATTTCCTCAAAATGGGAGTCTCTACATCTGAAAATGTCCAGGTCTTGTTTTCACATAACAGAACTTGATGTGAATGATCATCAGAATGTAGGTAGACAGAGCAATGAACCAGGAATCAGGAGGCCAGTGATGACGCCCCTGCTCTCTCTCTAAAATCTGTCACTGACCTACTATACATATTGTACCAGATTCTACAAGATCTCTGTCCTATATTTAGAGAGGAAAACTGAGGTACAGAAAGAGGACTCAAAGTACCTGTCCAAGGTTATACTGCTGGTCATACTCTTACTTTGTTTCAAACACTTGTCTGTCTAACACCAAAAGGCTGTTTTGCTTTCTCACACTTTTCCATACAGACTTTGATACACTACATAGTTTCCCAATTCAGCAAAATATTTGTTGACTACCCACTATCCAACAGGTACTATGCTAGATGCTAGGTATAAAATAATGATCAAAATAGATTTCAAGCCAAGGGACAAAATAGGGATTAGTAAATTAATCACCCACACAGTTCGTTCACCAGTAGCAAGGGGAGGTCCATTCAGCTCTGGAAACACATAACAGGGACAAATTAATCAGACTGGTCAGGGAGGATGTTCTTGAAGAAATAACTAGACTGATAGCTGAAGGATTAAAAGGCAAGGAGAAAGGTTGACATAAAAACATTCCAGGGAAACAGAATAGCATGTGCAAAAGCATTGTAGCATGGGGGATCACTGATGTTAGAAGACTCCAAAGGCATGGTGACAGGCAATAGAGGTCAAGGATAAACAGGGGTTCAAAATAAGGTTTAAGAGGTTGATAGGGTCACTTCAGATAGGACTTCATAGGTTCCTGCAAGAATTTCAACCTCTACCCAAAGTGCAATAGGAAATCATCTAAATGTTTAATTACGTTTAATGTAATCAACCAAGTGTTTCAAAAATTTTAATTGCCAAGAAAATTTTAAAGTCAAACAAAACTGAAGGGCTCATGCTACTAGATAGAAGGGCCTACTATAAAACTAGAGTAATTAAGAGAGTTCGACAATCTTGCAAGGATAAACAAACAGATGAATAGAACAGAGAACCCAGAATCAAATCTACACATTTAAAATCACTTGGTTTATAACATAAATAGCATTTTAGTGCAGTGGAATAAGTACAGTGTTTTCTTTAAGAGGTTTTATGTATTTTGTATACATATGGAAAACCAAATTTCAACCCTCTACCTCTCACCACATAAAAGTCAACTCTAAGTGGATAATAGATCTAAATATGAATAGTAAACCAATAACAACTCACACACACAAAAAAAAGCAGCTAGGAAAAAAAATGGGAAAAAATCTTCATAATTTTGGAATAGTCAAACCATTTTTTAACAGAACATTTCAAAAAACACTAACCCAGCCGGGACCAGTGGCACATACTTGTAATCACAGCGCTTGGGGAGGTCGAGGTGGGTGGATCATGAGATCAAGAGATTGAGACCATCCTTGCCAACATGGTGAAACCCTCTCTCTATTAAAAAATACAAAAATTAGCTGGGCATGGTAGTACATGCCTGTAGTCCCAGCTATTTGGGAGGCTGAGGCAGGAGAATTGCTTGAATCTGGGAGGTGGAGGTTTCAGTAAGCCGAGATCGTGCCATTGCACTCCAGCCTGGTGACAGAGTGAAACTCCGTCTCAAAAAACAAAACAAAACAAAAACACCATAAGGAAAACATTGATAAATTGGATTGTATTTGAATTAAGGACTTTAGCTCTTAGGAGACTAGAAAGACATGCTACAGAGTATGAGGAGCATTTGCAATATGTAGATCTTAAAAAGGAACTTGTATCTAAAACATATAAACTATTCCTGTAAATTACTCAGAAAAATATCAACAAACTTATATAAAAGGACAGGAATAGTTGCTTTACCAGAGATATTTATAATTGTTAGTTCATTAGAGATATGCAAAGAAAAGCAATGCAACATCATTTGTAATGATTAAATGGCTAAAATGAATAAGACAAATAGTATCAAGTGCCGACAAAGATACAGAACCACTGAAAATGTTGTACAGTGCTGATGGAAGTGTAATTTGCTACAACTACTTTATAAACTGTGTAAAATTGTCACAACCATTTGGTTATTTGCATTAAATGTGCCAATTCTTTATTCCTTCTTGCGTCCACAGCCTTAACCGTGTGACTCAGCAGTTCTGACCAACTTCGTGGTCACAGTGCACTTCCTTGCTCCTTCAGTTTGGACTCTTTCATGTAACATACTTTGACCAATGAGGTGTTAGCAGACATGATTTCATCAAAGACTTAAACACTCGTGTGCTTAGGTTTGTACTCTTCTATGTCTCTGCCACTGCCATGATGAGAAACTGTTTCCAGGTAGCTTGAAGGATGAGAGACACAAGCAATATGTCACCCAGCAATCTGTGGATACATGGCTGGAGTGACCCATATGAGCCAAAGATGGAGCTGATATGCTCCCTCACAGCAGCCATGAGAAGCCATTTTTTAAATTTTTACAAAGTCAAGTATCCCAATCACCTCATTCTGCTTATGGCTTCACAGTCTCTCTACTTACCATAGGCTTCAAGAAAGCATCCTCACAAGGCAAGAAGTATTGTATTACTGGGAAATATGTATCAAATCCTCTTCTGAGTATATGGTCACCCTCAAAACTTATTCCTGATTCCCACGTTCACACAGAATTGTGAAGTTACTTACAAGTCCAAGCCATGGTAAGGAAAGTTCACAGGTGTGGGGTCAAATAGTTATATGGAAAAAATTCTGGAGTATCACTTATCAACTGTCCTTGAGCAGATCTTATCACTGTTATGAATTTCAGTTTCCCAACACTTAAAATGGACAGAACATCATCTAAGTTGAAAAATGTTTGTGATTCAGGTGGTCCAGGCAATCCTTGTCTTTCCTCAAATCATGATTAAAATGCTTTCCACATTTGCAACTATAAACAATTACTTCCTTCTAATAACCCTGAGATACAGACCCTATTATCTTCATTTTATAAAAGAAATAAATAACAAAATATATGCACTCTATTTGTAAGGCACTTGGGAATTGCATCATGGTTGGAAGTCAGGAACCAGTTGGAAGGTAATTGTATTAGTCCAGGTAAGAGAAAATTGTCATGTCAACTAGAAAAGCAGGGAGAGGTGAATAGATTTCAAAACACATTTGGAATATAAAATTGGCTGAATTCGATTAGAAATCCGAGTTGTAGGGAATTCATGGTAAGAGACAGTGGCTTGAATACCTTCATGTTTGAAGGTACCTATCCCTGAAACTGGGTACCCAAAAGCAGATTTAGAGGGTGGTAAGTTCATTATGGACAGCCTGAGTGGTAAACTGTGGCATGTCCAGATGGAAATGTTTGAAAGGCAATTGGATCAGATCTCAATTTTAAGACATCTGGGCTAGAATTATAGAGTGGGAAGTCACCCTTATTTAATTGATTATTAAATCTTCAAACATGTATTATGCCAAAATTTATATATATAATATACATATTATAAATATTAACATAACATATATAATATATAATAATTATATATTATTATTTTAATATCGTATATATGACTTTAATATATATTATATAATAATATATATTATATTATTATATAATATATAATACATTATAATTAATTATGATATATAATTATATAATTAATTATAATATATAATAATTATATATTTTATATATATAATGAATTCTAGTTGTATATAATGTAATAGTAGTTAAGTGCAGTAAAGCAGTTAACCCTTCTGAACACTAATTACTTCATCTTTTAAACAAGGAAAATACATGACTTGCCAAAACAATTTTGGTAAGATTTCAATTACATAATGAGTGTGAAAGTAATATGTAAACTTTAAATTATTACTTAAATGAAATAACATTAGTTTCACTGTCATTAGTAGTTGGTTGGAGATAACTTTCTAAGTGCCTGCTTAAGTCTCAGTGTCCCACTGAGAAGTGCTGGGAACTTTATGAAAATAATATTACTTTGGGTTACTGTAGCAGTTTTTACAGCCAAAGCAGGACAAAGTAGACAAAGATTTTAAAAGATAAATGAGTTAAGTTGTATTATTATTTAAGTAAAAGGAAACATTGCAGGCATAGTCAGGCATCTTTTATTTTTAAAATGAGTATAGTTTTAATATTCATATGATAAACGAATTTGCTTTCTCTTAATTGGTAACAAGGTGGTAACTGAATAGAAGATATTCGTATTCTTGGACACCTTCATTGTAAAGTATACTTACTCACAGGTAACTAAAGCTGTTGATTTGTTGTTAGGATTATTACCCAAGCCTATTAACCAAGATACCTGCCAAAACTGAAGCTTTTCACTGCAGAATAGTTAGTCTAAATAATTTCTTTTCAACACTAGAGAGAAGGATCAGTTGTATATGAAGTCCACTCATTTTGCAACAGTAAATACCTATCTTCAATATGAAAGAGTATCATTCTGAGTTCTCTATAACTGAGGGCATGTATTTCAGTCATTTAGAATTATGGTATCAGGTCAGTATGACAACTTCAATAGAAAGGAGTAATTATACATAACACCTGTCTTAGTCTGTAAATCTGCTCTTTCAGAATATCATTCCATAGATCCCAGACCTAACTGGAACCTTAAGCTGCAGATTCTGTATCCATAACCTTGCTCTTTTTATGCAGCTTCGAGCATAGTCCTTTAAATATATAAGATAGTCAAAGATCTTGGAAAGTCAATCGCTTTCCTACCCTCTGAATTTAATTTAATTATCCTTGTATGCACCAAATGTAGGCCGTTTACCACTAAAAAACAAAAACAAGACCAAAAACCTTTATGATAAAAATCTTAACTAACAGAGACACTTAGTAGGCAGAAATAGAAAAGCAGGAACGTTGCTTGGAGACCAGTGAATGGAGCTCTGGGATTGCGCAAAAGCTCTAATTGCTAGCTGCATAATCTTAACTGAATTTATTTATTCTTTGTGAGCTCTAATTTCTTAATTTATAAAAAGTCCGTCATCATCATCGCTGTTGTGATCCTTTCATCATCTTCATCTCTCATCATCTTCATCGTCATCTCTGTCATTATCATCATCATCATTTGTGCCTCACAAGATTTCTTACAAATTCAGTGAAAGAACATGTTTACAGTATGAATTTGATGCCTAAAATGCAGAAGGCTGGCTGGCACCCTTTTCTTTATTTTGAAGGCCAGAACGAGAGATTTTATTTGTAACATGCTACTAGTTCTTTGGGCATGCTTTGAAAAGAGACTTCTTAGTTGTTCGGTAAGAGAGGAAAAGAACTGTGCAGAAATAGGGGGAGTTCATAAAACCCATCTATCTCCAAACTTGTGTTTAGACAGTCCCACATGATGATCAGTGTATCACAGAAGTTAATTAGGCCAGCCCCATTAAGACCATTGCAGAAAAAGTAGCAAAAATTTGGCAGGAACCTTGGACAGTGTGCTGGGAATCTTGAGTCGTTCTTCAAGATGTGGAGAGTTATTTGAATATTTTTATGGTTACTGTTGTTTGATTTCTCTCTCTCTCTTCCTTAAAGGAAGTGAACAAATAGGTTTAAAAAAAAAGGAAACAGCATATAAAACATATTTTTTGTTATCTTGTGTAAGACCTGGTGATCAGATTGAAAGCTGCTTCTGGCTTCAGGCACCTTTGATAGCAAGCTAGCAAGCTGTCTTTCCAGATCTATCAGTAAGTGTCACTGGTGCTGGTTTCATCTGTAGTAGGAACAGATCTGAGTTCCGCCTGCCATGTATTGAAATCACCTTTATTATCTGAGCTGTCCATCTGGTGAGTGTTGTATATTTGTATGTGTGTTTTCCTTTCCATCTTCCCAAGTCCATTTCCAATACTGAAGGTGAAGTAGGAACTGATAATAGAATGACCTTGAGGCCAAAAAAATGTGGAGTGAGTAACGTTCAATAAAATGGACTATGACAGGTATTTCATAAAAGAGGTTTGCAAACAGGTGACTTTTTACAAAGAAAATAAACTAACATTGCTTTGTTGTTCAGGTACCAAAGTGATTTGCTTTTCTCTGCTCTAGCAGCTTCTGATTGACTTTTTCTCCTGTGAAAAATGAGGAAAAGAAGAGAAGAAGATTGCTTTGTATAAGTCATTCAATAAGAGGGCAAACCATTAATTGTTATTTTTCTCATTTTGCTTCTTCTATTAATGCTAATGAAAAGAATTTCGTTTTGCTTGTGTTTCAGAAATAATAGCCATCATAATAAGAGTTAATATTTATTGAATACCTAATATGTGCCAGCCACATTACTATTTGGTGCACATTATCTAATTCACACACTGACTCTGGGAGGCAACTAAGATAAAGGGATTTTAAGCAATTTGACCAACATTTAGTGGAATAAAGTTGAGACTCAAACTGAAGTCTCTCTGAAACCAAAAAATCGTGCTTTAAAATGTTAATATTTTTTTTTAATTCTGTTACCTGATAGACGCAATGTGCCTGGTACTGGTAAAGAATACAAAATTGAACAAGAGAGACATTCTAATCCTAAAAAAATAAACTCTCAGGGAAATTATAACAAACGTACAGGCATCAGAATGGTACAACTTGCAGTGAGGCAGACTGAGAACCATCACAGATTGGAGGACATTGGCCAGTATTGAGAGAGTTATCAGTGCACAGAGTAAACCAACTGAGTCATGCAGCATGTGAAACCCAAAGTAACTCTAGTTTCCTTCTTTTTTCAAGAGAAGCTAAAATCTAGATTTTATGTAACTTTTTCCAAGTTGAAAAGTAATTATATAGATCAATCGATAGATAGATGTAGATATAGATATAGATATATAAAAAGACCATATAGGTCAAACTAAATATACCTGAAAACAGATTAAATATTTAGTCCTCTAGTAAACACATGTAGAATAGAGAAAAGATTACACACTTGAAATTAGTTGCCCTGGATTTTATTCTTACTCCATTGCTTATTAACATTAGGAAACAGGGAAAAATATTAGTGTCTCTGGGTACCAGTTTCCTCATCTATAGAATGCAGAGAGACATTACAGAACCTATGAAGTCAATGTAGTAAATGAGTAAATGAGATTAGATATCAAAAGTTGCAAATACAAATTTAGTGCACAGTTAACTTCAATTTGTTTTCTCTTTTACCATCCAACTCGAAAGAAGATAGGTCCATAAAAGCAAGGTATTATTTAATTGGGAGTATCAAGAATTGCTTACAGTGGAAGTAGCATTTGAGATAGAACTCAAAGGAGCACTATTATTTACATGGGTGAAAACAGGGGAAAGTCACCTTTACGGAGGTAACAGCATGAGCAAAATCCAAATGCAAGGATTATTTAATGAGTTTTCATCTCTTATTTGAACAGTGTATAGTTTGATGTAAGCTCTTGCCTGGATATTAGACTTGAAGCATATATTGTGGCCATATTATAGAAGACCTTGAATATCAGGTTATGCAGTATCATCATGATTAAACACACAAGGAAGAATCACTGATTTTTTAAATTATGGAGTAAAAGTATCAAATTGACCTTAGAAAGATTAATCTTGCAGCACCATATATACTAGCTGTTAGGGAAAATCAGCAGTGAAGAGGGGTTAGTAGGTGACTCAAGTGGTTCAGGTTATGGTTAGTGAGCTACAGTAATGGAAATGGAGAAGGAAACCTAGGTAAGAGCAATTATAAGAGGTTAGCAGGAGAGATCCCAACATAGGCAACTCTGTTGGTTGTTGGAGTTACTGATTAGATAGAGGATCAAGAAATGGAAGAAACAAATCTGACTGTAGGCCTGGAAGGACCTAGTAGTTAGGGAACTCTGAAATCCAGGAAGACTCAAGTCCTTATTCTTTTATTTCCGAACCATGTGACTTTGGAAAAATTACTCCACACTTTGAGTTTTAGCTCCTTCCTGTGTGTGTCAAATGAGAATAAAAATCTGTAACTCCAGTGTTGTTTTGACAATTCAATGAGATGGCATGTTTAACTAAGATTGTCATATCATAGTGTAGTCTCTCAATAAATGTTAATTCCTAATTTCCCCCTTCATACCCAACAGAGTGCTCCTTAGAGCAGGTTATCGTTTTCTTTCCCTACATCATTTGCTTCCATGGGAAATGCTAGACCCCTATATCATTCAGCTGTGTCCCTTGCTTTTTGCCTTATCAACAGAGTGCAGCAAGCGAACTGAGGCTGGATTTGAACTAACTTTATCTCAACAAGAAATGACTTGCTTTTTGGAATGACTAAGTTCAATTGTTTCTTTAAAAATGTCCAGAACTCTATATATACTTAATAAATAATAAATTGATAAAAATAATGTTTAGCTGAGGCTCTGGAGAATGCCATAGAAAAGTACACACAGAAGTTTAAGAACCCAGGAAAACCAAGGGAAAATTAAACATCAGAAAATTTCTGCAACCTGTGTACCACTCAAGTAGAAAATGAGCCTAATTTAAAAGCTTGTTCTGTAGGGTCTTTCACTCTGGGCATAAGAATCCTGACTCTAAACGGCCCTTTGGGTATAACCGGTTCATATACTTTTTTGTGAAATCTGGGCGGAACAATTTTAGTGAGGTAGGAGATGGAGGTAGGACTAGAACCTGGAGGCGGGGCTTGGACACCTGACCAAATTGAGGTCTAGCTAAAACAGGGGTGGGGCAGAAGCAGCTTTCCGTAAGACACCCCCACCATTTTGCCATGTCAGTTTACCATTGCCATGGCAATACCTGGAAGCTGGCAGGCAACACCTGTCCCTTTCCATGGCAACAACCAAATAGCCCAAAAGTTATTACTCGTTTTCTAGAAATTTCTGTGTAAACCACCCCCTTAATCTATATGTAATTGAAAGTAGATATAAATATGACTGCAAAAGTGCCCTGAGATGCTACCCTCTGCCTGTGGGGTAGCCTTGCTCTACAGGAGCAGTCACAAAGCTGTAACACTCCCTCTTCAGTAAGGCTGTTTTTCCTTCCTCTGGCTTACCCTTGAATTCCTTCATGGGCAAAGCAAAAAACCATCATGAGCTAAGCCCCACGTTGGGGCTCACCTGTCTGGCATCATTGTGAGTATGTAAAAAGCCTCCAAAGGTCTGATAATAATGTTATTGGGTGACTAGATGCATTTTACAACACATTTAGCATCTATACATATACATACGTAAAAATAAAAATAAAAATAAAAGGCCACCACCAAATACTGTGATTTGCATCCTCAGTCTACCATCTCCTCATAAGGGAACCAGAGCATTCCATAGCCCAGATAATCTAAGGGAAACATTACTGTCTTGTTCCAGCTCAGAAATCCTTCTTTTATTGCACTGATTCTTAAAAGTCTTGATCATTGACTACATTCTACATTACCTCTCACTGGACTTTCCTTACTAAAGTTGACCAGTTGATTGAAAAAAGATCTGAATTTTTCTATCTACAGTTGCTTGAGCTTTGGACTTGAAATACAAAGTTTTTAGTGATCATATTTCTACAGTGTTAGCTGCTCCTGTGACTTACTTGTTTCTACTTCTTGTGCAACCCTTGGCCTCAAGAAGGATCCTCCTTGTATCCCACAAACATTCCTAATGCCTCTTCCTAGAATAGAACTATCTCTTTTTAGTAGTTTGGTTGATGGAGAAGATGTTGGCATGAAAATAATGAGTTATGAGCCAAGTGCTACCTACAAAAGCCTGTTCCATTGTAAATAAGTGACTGGTTCTCAGATGAGGTTGCTAGATTAGTCAATCAAACATTCTTCCCTAATACCCACTCAGGGATCTATTTCATGCCCACTTAGGCATGGATTTTACCATGATTCTTTATAGCCTTCAGAACCCCATTGGCTTAAAAGAGACAGGGAAACAAAAAGTTACCTTGCAGAACATTGCAATTGCAGAGTGTCTGCCATGGGTCTGGCATATGGCTGCTGTCTCTCATCCATTCTCCTGCTTGCCAGTGAGGCCAGGCATGAAAAAAGCAGTCCTAGGAAAAGTTTTCATCTGATCAGACTTCCCTCTTGGAGGGCTGCACTTCACATCTGTTCCTTTGGCCCGAGTCATTGGCACTGACCAAAGGGTGGAAAATCTACTTATCCACCTCCGGAGCCAAGAGGACAGGGAGAAAGCAGCTTTCCAAACAGAGCATAGAGCCAGCTGGCAGGAGGCTTTGCATCTCCACTTCAGGAGACAAGTTATACCTGGCGGGTGAGTACACTCAGGGCACTGTTAAAGCGAATACTTTTTTTTTCCTTTTAAAATACTCTTGAATTGTTGAACAGTGATGTAGAGGAGACTACTTGGATAAAATGCCTCAAACTTATGATTTTTTATTCATAATAAAAATAAAAGCTAAAACTATTTGATACTTTGTGTTCAGCAACTGTGCTAAGCACTTCAATTATGTTAGCTGTTTAACGCTTACAATGAGGGAGCTGCAATCATCACACCCATTATTTAGATGAGAAAATAAATGTAGGGGGTTAAGTGACTTGCCCTAGTGTTTACTCTTGGACAATGTGTATATTTTAAAATCTTTCCAATATTCTAGTAGATGCTTAAAGAGCTATGGAGTTGTGCAGGAACCTGTGCAATAGGCAGGTAAGATGCTGGTGTGCCCATCTTACTGGTGAGTGAACTGAGGTTAAGAAATGTGAGTGATTGTGCCACATTCCACTGCTAGGAAATCTTGGAACTGTATTTACAACAAGTCTTCTTATTTCAAGTGCATTTTTCTGCCGGTAAAGGTGATGGAAACTTTAAAGCCTTTCTATGATAAAAGGCAAAGGAGAAGGAACATATGTTAATTTGTGCTAAGCCAGACTTATCTCTCTGCACCTGAGATTCTTCATCTGAATAAACAAATGACTAAAACAGGGATAAAAATACTTATGAAGATCTCATGAGGATTGGAAAAAAATTTATCAAAGTTTCTATCTCCATTTCTGGTTTATAATAGGTACTCCAAAAGTAGAAGCTTTTAATATGATTGATTAAAGTGAGAAAGAAACCTGAAGAAGCCAAAAATAATATAAAAGCACTGTTGGTCACAAATCTTTTACTTGCTAATTTGTTCATTGACTAATATGCGCAGCGGTAGTGGGATTCTTCCCATAGATCTGTCCCCGTACCTCCCAGGTCCACATCTTTGTTATAGATGAATGGGATAAGATTTTGATAACACTCCCCTCTCTCATTGAAAGAGAATTGCAAGATGGATTCTTAGAAACTTGTTTTTACAAGTAGGGACCATTACTCAGTGTGTCACTCAATATTAAATATAGAAAATTGGTGAGACTCTAGGTATTTTAAGCATTAATTGATTTAACCTAGGGAATCAGGGGTTCAAAATTTATTATATAGAAATGGAATCTAACCTGGGTCTCCATGAAAGACTTCCAAACAATGCAGCTGATCCGTAGGAGAGCTACCAACCCTGGGCTATCTCTGGAGCTGTACCATACCAAAAAACCTGCCACCATTGTTTCCCCCATTGCAGACACCCAAACTATGAAACACATAAACCCTTATCTGCAGACCAAGAAAACAGAAATTAGGTCAAGAGACATCTGCCACAAAGCTGCCATTACTTCTCCCAACAATCCAGGAAGCTGGGCAAGGATTACCTTTGCAGAGAAACTTCTCACATGTGTCTATAGAGACACAGCTGAAAGAGAGTAGAGAAAAGCTTCCTGTCTCACCTCTGACCAGATTTCAGGCAAATGCATCTGATAGATAAAACCTACTTTACATTCAGAACCCTACTTACAAAGAAGTCTAGAAAAGTAGTTTTTGGTTTAGCTTTCAAAACTCTCTCAAAGAAAGAATTATGTTTAGAGGTTCATTCAACCGTATGTTCAACCACTAATACACATCCAACAATTTGATGAGTTTAGAGTATGTATGCAGCTATGTGACCATTACCACAATCTATGCCATAAACATATCCGTTACCTCAAAAAGTTTCTTCTTGAATTCTTTATTATTATTATACACACAATATATGTATGAAAACACACATATATTGTGTTTTATCAATAATCATATATTAGTGATAACATATTAGGATGTATTTCCTATCCTTTTAGGAAAGTTTTAAGCATACAATACAATATTATTAACTATAAGCATTATGCTGTTTAGTAGCTCTCTAGGATTTATTCACCTTGTATAAATGAAATTTTTTGCAGTTAGACTTCATCTTTCTCACTTTCCCTCTTCCATGGCCCCCTGGCAACCACCGCTCTACTCTCTGCTTCTACCAATTTGACTATCATAGATTCCTCATATATATGAAAACATGTAGTATTTGTCCATTTGTGTCTGGTTTATTTCACTTTGCATAATGTCTTACGGGTTCATCCACATTGCCACAAATGTCAGGATTGCCTTCTTTTCACGGCTGAATAAAATTGTATGTATATACCATATTTTCATTATCCACTCATCTGTCAGTGGCCATTTAGGTTGGTTCCATGTCTTGACTATTGCAAAAGTGCTGCAATGATTATGGGAGTGTAGATATTTCTTTGAGATTCTGATTTCTTTTTTTTAAAAAGTACACATTCAGAAGCAGGTTTGCCAAATAATATAGCAGTTCTATTTTCAGTTTTTTAAGGAACCTTCACACTGTTTTCTGTAGAGGCTTCATCAATTAACGTTACCACAAACAGTGGAACAGGATTCCCTTTTCTTCACATCCTAGCAAACATTTGTTATCTTCTGCTTTGTTTTCTTAAAACATTATTTTTTATAGTAGCCATCATAACAGGTGTGAGGTGATATCTTATTGTGGATTTGATTTACATTTACCTGATGAATAGTGATGTTGAGCTCTTTTTGTTTTAATATACCTGTAGACCATTTACATGTGTTCTTTGGAAAAATGTCCTTTCAAATCATTTGCTTATTTTAATATCAGGTTGTTTGTTTTTGTTTTTGCTTAGTTGGTTTTGTTTTGTTTTTGCTTTTGGGTTGTATGGGCTCCTTATGTATTTTAAATATTAGCCTCTTGTTAGATACATGGCTTATGAATATTTGCCCCCATTCCATAGGTTACCCTTTCATTTTGATTGTTTCCATTGCTGTGCAGAAGGTTTTTAGCTTGTTACAATCCCTCTCGTCAACTTTTGCTTTTGTTAAAAGTAGTTTTGGGATTATTTACAAAAAAAATCATTGCCCAGACCAGTGTCAAGAAGTTTTTTTCCAGTTACATGGTTTTAGGTCTTAAGTTTAAGTCTTTAATCTACTTTAATTAATTTTTGTATATAGTGTGTGAGATAAGGGTTTGATTTTGTTGCTGTGCACGTGAATATACAATTTTTCTAACTCCATTTATTGATGAGGATATTTTTCTTCCATTGTGTGCTCTCGATGCCTTTGTCAATGATACCTATATTTCTGGATTCTCTGTTCCATTGGGCTATCTGTTCTATTTTTATGCCAGTGCCATGCTGTTTCGGTTCCTATTGTTGTGTAGTATATTTTGAAATCAGGTAGTATGATGCCTCCAGCTTTGTTTTTCTAAAGGTTGCTGTGCTATTCAAAGTTCTTTTATGATTCCATATAAATTTTAGGATTTTTAAGACTTTTGTTTTCTATTTCTGTGAAAGTAGTTTTAAAATTTTGATAGGTATTGTATTGAAAATGTAGATTGCTTTGGGTAGTGTGAATATTTTAACAATAGTTATTTCTTTTTCTGTGAAAAATGCCTTTGACATTTTAATAGATATTGTATTGAGACTGTAGATTGCTTTGAGTAGTATGAAAATTTTACAGTATCAATTGTAATCCATGAACATGGACTGTCTTTTCATTTATTTGTGTCTTCTTCAATTTTTCATCAATATTTTATAGTTTTTAGTGTATAAATATTTTACCTCCTTGCTTAAACTTATTCCTAAGTATTTTTATACTATTGTAAATGGGATTGATTTTTAAATTTCTTTTTCTGTCAGTTTATTGTTAGCTTATAAAAAACACATCTGATTTTTCTATATTGATTTTGCATTCTGTACCTTTATTGAATTTGTTTCTTAAATCTCAACAGATTTTCGGTGATGTGTTTAGAGTTTTTTACCTAAAAGATCATATCAACCATAAACATATTTGTTATTTTTTTCACTTTTCAATTTAGAGGACTTTCATTTCTTTTTCTTGCCTAAATGATCTAGCTAGGACTTCCAGTATTATGTGGTAATAGTGGTAAAAATGGAAAAGAAGTTGTAAAAGTGGACGTCCTTGCCTTTTTCCAAAACTTAGAGGAAAATACTTCAGTTTTTCATCATTGAGTATAATGGTAACTGTAGGCCTTTTCTACATGATTTTTATTGTGTTGGAGTAAGTTTCTTCTACATATAATTTGTTGAGGGTTCTTATTAGTAAGGAGTGTTGAATTTTGGCTAATGATTTTCCACATCTTTTGAGATGATCCCATGATTTTTTTTCTTCATTCTGTTAATGTACTGTATGACACTGATATGATTTACATATATTCAAGCATCTTTGTATCCCAGTAGTAAATCCCATTTGGTCATAGTGTATAATATTTGTCTAATAGTTTTAATATACCATGAAATTTTGTTTGCTAAAATTTTGTTGAGAATTTTTACATCTATGTTCATCAGGGACATTGATTGGCTTGTAGTTTGTGTGTGTGTGTGTGTGTGTGTGTGTGTAGTCTTTGACTTTGGTATCAGAGCGATGCTACTTTCATCACATAAGTTTGGAAGTATTCTTTCTTCTAACATTTAGAAGACTTTAGGAAGAATGTGTTTTAATTTTTAAATATTTTTAAAATTTACCTGTGAAGACATCTTGTCCTGATATTTACTTTGTTGGAAGTTTTTGGATCAGTGATTCAATCTCCTTATTTGTTATTGGTCTGTCAGGCTTTCTGTTTCTTGTAAATTGAGTCTGGATAGATTGTATGTTTCTAGGAATTTGTCCATTTCTTCCAGATTGCCCAATTTATTGGCATATAATTGTTCATAGTAATACTTTATTATCATTATATTTCTATGGCATCAGTTATAATGTCTCGTCATATTTCTAATGTTATTTGTGTCTTTGTTCTCTCCTTTTTTTTTAGTTAGCCTATCTAAGGACTTATCATTTTTTTTATATTAAAAAAAACGCTACCTCTTAGCTTTGCCATTTTTTCTGTTGTTCTTAATTTCTATTTTATTTATTTCTTCCCTAATCTTTATTATTTTTCTTCTACTAACTTGAGGCTTAGTTTGTTCTTCTTTAGTTTCTAGAACTACAAAGTTGATTTGTAGACTTATGATTTTTCTTCTTGTTAAACATAGATATTTATTCTTCCCACTTAGAACTGCTTTTACTGCATCCCGTAACTTTTGGTATCTTTCATTTTCATTTTCATTTCCTTTGAAATAGAATCTTCTTTGTTCAACAATATATTGTTTAGTTTCATGTGTTTGTAAATTTTCCCATTTTTGTTATTGATTTCTAGTTTATTCCATTTTGTTCAGAAAATATACTTGGAATGATTTCGGTCTACTTCAGTTTGTTAAGGCTTTGGTCTTTTGTAACATAGCATGTAATCTTTTCTAGAGAATGTTCTGTACACCTGAGGAGAATGTATATATATACTGCTATTATTGGGTAGAATGTTCTGTGTATGTATGTTAGGTCCATTTGTTTCATAGTGGTGTTCATGTGTTGTTCTTATATTGATTTTCTTTCTGAATTATCTATTGTTTATTGATAGTGGGATATTGAGGTCTTCTCCTATTATTGTATTGCTGTCCATTGTTCTCATCTGATCTGCCAATGTTTGCTTAATATATTTAGGTGCACTGATGTTTGCTGGAAATATATTTATTAAGGTGGAGGACAGGAGGAGGGAGAGGAGCAGAAAAAATAACTATTGAGTTCTATGCTTAGTACTTGGATGATGAAATAACCTGTATACCAAACCCCTGTTATGTGAGTTAATCTTTATAACAAACCTGCACATGTATCCCTGAACCTAAAAGTTAAAAATGAAATAAAATAAAAAACAATTGAGAGACTCAATACCACAAAAATAAAGTATATTTATAACTTTTATCTTCCTATTGAATTGACCCTTTTATTATTACATAATGACTTTTTTTTGGTCTAGTGTGGTAGTTTTGACTTAAATTGTATTTTGTCTGATATAAGCATAGCCCCACCTTGTTTTGGTTACTCTTTACATGGAATATCTTGTGTCATCCCTTCACTTTCAGCCTAGGTGTGTTCCTACACATAGAATGAGTCTCATGAATACACATAGGTGGTTCATATGTTTTACCCATTCAGCTACTTTATATATTTCGACTAGGGACATTAATCAGTTTACATTTAAAATAATTATTGATAGGTAAGGTCTCACTGGTAGAATTTTTAAAAAGTGTTTTCTGAATGTTTTGTAGTTCTTTTGTTTCTCTTTTCCTCAACTTTTATAATGATATACTGTGATCCTTTTTCTTTTTAAGTATCTATTGCAGAGTTTGTCTTTGTGGTTATCATGAGGCTTGAGAAAGTTTTGTTAGAGTTATGATATTCTATTTTATTAATAAGCTGATAGTAACTTAACTTCAGTCATACATAAAAACTATACTTTTACCTCTCCTTCCCATACTTTACGTTACTGATTTCAGAATTTACTTCATTTTATGTTGTGAATCCATTAACAAATTTGTGTAGTTACAGATATTTTTAATACTCTTGCCTTCTAACTTTTATACTAGGTCTAAAATGACTTATGCATTACTATTAAAGTATCATATTATTCTGTGTGTTTTCTTTTGTATTTACCTTTACCAGTGATATTTATATTTTCTATGCTTTTATGTTGCTGTTTAGTGTATTTTCATTTCATTTTGAACAATTTCCCTTTGTACTTCTTGTAAGGCAGGTCTAGTGGTTAACAAACACGCAGTTTGTGTTTGCTTAGGAAAGTTATATCTTTTCTCCATTTTCAAATCACAGTTTTGCCAACTATAGTATTTTTCGTTGGCATTTTTTTCAGCAATGAATATATCGTCTCAATCTCTCCTAGTCTACAAGGTTTCTTCTGAGAAATCCGCTGATATATTTTTTGAGATTCTCTTCTATGTTACAGGTCACTTTTGTCTTGCTGCTTTCATCATTCTCTTTGTTGTCTTTTGACAATTTAATCATAAAATGTTTCAATACATGCCTCTTTAAATTCAATCTATTTGAGATGCTTGACTTCATGAACCTGAATATCTATTTCCCTTTCCAGATTTGGGAAGTTTTCAGCAATTATTTCTTTACATAAATTTTCTCTGACTTTATCTGTTCCTTCTTAAACTTTCATAATGCATAAATTGGTTTGCTTGACAGTATCTCATAGGTCCTACGGGCTTTCTTTAGTTGTTTTAATTTTTATCTCTTTGTTCCCCTTTGACTGAATATTTTCAATTGACCTGTCATTGAGATTGCTGCTTCTTTCTTCTACTTGACCCAGTCTACTGATGAAGCTATTAAAATTTTCTATTCAAATAATGTATTCTTCTGCTTCAGAACTTTGTTTACTACTTTTTTATAGTATTTATATATTTTCTGAATTTCTCATTTGGTTCCTGTATTGTTTTCCTGATTTCATGTATTTTTCTATCTATGTTTTCCTTGATGTTTAAAAACCTATTTTGATTTATTTGTAAGGCAGTTCATAAGATCATTTACTACATTTCTTTATGATCACTTATTAGAACTTTATTTTGCTCCCTTGGTGGTGTCATATTTTCTTCATTTAAAAAAAATATATTTGTGATCTTACATTATTGTTTGCACATTTGAGGAAGAAATGCCCTCTTCTTGTCTTTGGAGATTGCTTTTAGCAGGAAAAGCCCTCCATTAGTTAGTCTAGTCAATGATTCTGGGCAGGCCAGCTGGTAAGATGCTTAGGTGGGTCTGCTGCTGGGGCTTGTGGGGTTGCTGTTGAGATCTGTGTGCTGGTTGTTGAGAGCCCTTGCAGCCTTTATTTTTGTTCTTAGCTATACCTAAGTGATCTAGCCATGCAGATTTCTTCAGTGTTCTAGATGAAGTGCAACAGATACAGGCCTCTCGGATAGTGACCTGAAAGGTTAAGAAGTCAGATACTCTCTTCATTCTCTTTCTTCACCATTAGATAATTCACAAACCAAGGGTACCTGTCTTAGCACTGTATCGTGCCAGCTTGTGGAAGGGGCATTACAGGTAAAGTGTTCTTACTCTTTTTGATGCCTTTTCTTTTTCTGCTCTTTACTGGTATGCTGTGATTTTCACTTAGATTCTGGAGTTCTCATAAAGATTTTTTTTTGTCTGTGCATGGCTGCTAAATTGGTGTTTCTACGGGGAGAAGAGGACTTAAAATTTTTTATTTTGCCATGTTGCTTGCCGTTTATTCGGCACTATTCACTTTTTATCTCTGTGAAGTAACATCTGGAATAATTACAGCCCTATTCAAAGTGGGGATACCTATCTTCTGAGTTTTGTGACGATTAGAGTTTTTAATGTGTATAAAATGAATACAGTGTAATGAACATGTACTTAATAATATTGTTATTGTTATTTTTAACAATAAACACTCTAAGTTTATTAAAATTACCTTTCCCTGTTTCAGCTAGAATTGCATTTATTTAATATTTAGTTAGATTTTCAGGTAAATGTCAGAAAATTATGCTTGCATGAGAATTGGAGTAGAGTTTCATTTGTGAAGGTTTAGCCTGGCAATGGTAGGAAAAATAAGGATCACGTAAATTGGCACATCGTAGCTGGAATGTAGTAGCTTAAATAAAAAGCTGAATTTGCATTCTCCAGAAATAGAATTAACCTGGAAAAGCAACCTGCTATTTCATAGTGGCAATATCCCTCTTCAGTGACATTTTAAAATAGAGTAGATAGTCCTACTTAAGATGTATCACCTCCTTAATTAAGTCCCTCACCTCCAGTCAAATCAAAATTAATATATCATCCAGTTCTATAACATACATAAAAATGTGTATAGAGGAAGTATGTTTAGTGGAATAAGACGATTCTTGGAATCAAAAGACATAGAGTTTAATTTGGGCTCAGTGGTGACCTTGAAAAGTTTCTAAATTGAGCCGACATTTTTGCCTATAAAATGGTGAGAAAATAAATATTTACTTATAAATTTTAAATTAAAAATAGCCAACGTTTCTCAAAAAATATGTGAGTTGTTGAAAGTATAGCTTCTAAAGTCAAATTGCCAGTGTTTTACTCCAGGCTTTACTACTGACCAACTGATTGACATTGACCAAGCTACTGAACCTTCTTGTAGTCAGTTTTCTCATGAAAAAAAAATTGACAAATTTTGTGGCCCATAGGATAATAAGAGAATCATAAGATAATTAAATAAGATCATGCATATTAGACACTTATAGCAGTTATAGAGAAAGTGAAAAGTAAACATTAATAATTATAATACTTACATTTGTTAAACTATAAAGCATTAGATAAACTATAAATTGTCCTGTTCATTTCATTATTACCCTTTTCACATTGTGTTTAATGATGACTATCCTCCATGTCTGTCATCCTCCCTAAAATGCCAGTTCCTTAAGGAAAGATGCCATGGCATATTCATCTGTCATGCCAGTATCCAACATGTACCTTGCACAAAATAGAGTCTCAGAAATAACTGACAGAAAAATTAATTATTTTTGCATAACTTTAGGAAGAATTCAAAGGAAGTGGACTATACTTTCATTGTACTTTGACATTGGGTGTGAGTGGTCTGTGGCACATGCTGTGAGAAACAGAAATAAAAAGTACAACTCTGTCATTGCCTTGAAAATTCTTGTCACTAGATATTTTAATATGTGATAAAGTTTAACAATATCTGAAGTTACTTATACCTATGATGGCCATTTAGGAGCTTGTAAATATATAGTCCCAAGTAACACATGTATTTTTTCATCCTTATAAAAGTAAACAAGTCAGGGAGTCAAAAGTCATGGCTTCTCATCTCTGCTGACCAGATATTTTCAGCATAATTTTTAGTGAAATAATCAACCTGCCTGGGATTAAATTCTCTATCTGTGAATCAGTCTGCGACTTTATATCTTTAATGTCTCTAAACTTCATTCTTCCAGGTGAATTCTCTTAAAAATCCTAGAATAGTTTTTCAATGTCCTTTGTTATGATGAATAGTTAATAAATAAATGTTAGATTTTGTACAGGCATTCTTAAAAACCCTTCAATCATTTTGTGTACACAGAATAAAACTCAAGTCTATTTTGGCCGACAAATCACTACATGATCTAAACCTGACTCCTACCACTCTTCCTTCTGCTCAGTGTTCTCCAGCTACACTACCCTCCTCATCATTCCCTCGAACCTCAGAAGCTCTGCCTAATTCTCTCTGCCTGAAAGGCTCTGTTCCTTGGCATCCGCTTGGCTCATTTTTCTTTTTGAAGTCTTTTTTGCTCAAATAAGACCTTAAAGTTTTCTTCCCTGACTGCTGTACCTAAAATTGTTCCCTATTTTACCTCTTTATACTGCTTTGTTTTTATTTATGAATCCTTCCTGTTCTGATTTGATTTTTTCATGTAGGCACACACTTAAAAAATCTGTGCTGAGCTTCTATCTGTGCCTTGTTTTAAGATGGGTCCTAAGGTTGCAGTGACAAATGTATCAGACACAGGATGTGCCCTCAAAGAACTGAGTCTAGTGGGGAACACAAAAAAGGAAAGGTAATTATGTTTCAGTGATTAGAGTGCTATGACGAGGGTAGATAAGGAGTGCTGTGTAGGCAATAAAAGAGCCACAGAATCTGGCTGAAGGTTTGCAAAAGGCTTCCTGGAGAGTGATGGATAAACAGACTATCTGAGGTTGAGTAGGCATTACCTAGGTGAAGAAAGATGAGGGGAAACTTCCACGGGCAGAGGGAAGTTTAAAAATTCAGAAGAAGAAAGAAAACACTGGCACTATTGAAGAAGTGAAGGAAGCTCATTTTGTCTAGAATGTTGTGTTTTAAGGTAAGTAAGGCAAAGAAAGAAGTTTCAGATGGTTTTAGATATAGGAATAGGGTAGACCATGTAACATATTAGAAAGTTTGACATTATTGCAGCGACAGAGGAAATCATTGAAGATTTTAAGAAGGAAATTGAACTGATAAGATGTGCTTACTTTAAAATTAAAATCCTCTTAGTTATAGGATGTCAAATGGACTGCAAGGGATAATGGTCAGTAACCATTCTGCTGCAGTAGTGCAGGTGGGAAAAAATGAAGGCCAAGACAAGGAGCATGGTGGCAAGAATAGAGAAAAGTAAATAAGTCTGAGAGAGGGGAATTCATGATAACTGTTTAGAACAGTGGCATGAGAGAGAGAGGTAGGAATCAAACATGGCAACAACATTTTTGGTTGGGGCCACAAGAATCATTTGCTGAAGTACAGAATGTAGGAGGACAGGTTAGTTTGGGTAGAAAAATAATAAGCTCTGTTTTATGACTCATGTAAGACCTCTAAAAGGGGATGGCTTAAATAGCTACAGTTCCTTCTACTAGTTATACATTTTTACATTTTTTTTTATATTGAAGATGTAGTTGCCTTGTGTCTTGAATAAATCATTTGCTATGCATAAACTTGTATCATGAGTGTACTGAATATTTGGTAATTTTCTTACTTGCAGGAATCTCTAGTAAATATTTAGGCTATCTTAGAATTTAGAGCATTATAATTTAAACAGATTCACATATATTACTCTGAAAGAATGTTTAAGTTTTCTAGGCTATAGGGATCTAATGAAAAACAAAACAGAGTTAACTGGACTGGGAGCTAGACTAAGTGTAGGATGCATTCTAGTCATACTATCATTATAGTTAAAAGTAGTAGGATATGTACCCCCAAACTGTTTTGTCTTGAAATAACTCTGGTATCATCAAGTAATTTAAAGAGCTATTGCCATTTCAAATATTCTGCTCCACTTTCTCAATAAGTACATTTTCTCTTCACCATTATCTCTATCATCATTATAACTAGCAATTACTGAGCAATTATGCCAGGCACTAAGCATCATCTCAGTAAATCCTCAGAACACTCTTATGAGTTGGGTTCTGTATCATGCCTATTTTTCAAGTGAGAAGTCTGAATCTTGGAATATTTAAATACATTGTATAAAGCCAGAAGATAATAAGAAGTGGCACCTTGCTTTAAAACCAAGTCTATCTGTATGATTTTGTATAAAAATTGTGAAAGTCCATGGAAATGTGATGCAAAGAAGCTACTGTAACTAATACATAGCACTTCGCTGATAACATAGTCTTTTCCACATATACTTAATCATTTAATTCTACCTGTGAGGCAAACACCTGTAAATTGGAGAGGAAACAGTGTCCATTCAGAGGGTTGTTGTTAATAATGAGTTTTTATGAGCATTGCCTAAGAGAGTAAGTACCATGAGACTGCTAGTTGATATTTATCATCATCATCATCATTATTGCACATTTTCATATGAACAAAGGAAGACAAGCAAAGTAACTTGCTCATGATCACACAATCCATGATGATGATAGAATCAGGACTTGAACCTCTCTCTAGTTAGTTATAGTGTTAAATGATCTTTGAACAAAGCTTCATCCTAAAGAACTGACTTCTTGGGTGGTAAATAAATGGTACTAAAATCCCAGCTTTATTATCATTGTGCTGTTTTATTGATGATCACCATATTATACACTTATAAAATTGTGTTAAATATATTTGAATATGTATGTATTTTCCTATCTATTCCAACTAAGTGGTATGTAACTCACTGGGTGATTTAAATACACACTTAGCTAATTCTCACACACTTAGTAAAAATGTCCATTTATGAATCTGAAATGCCATTTACAGTGAAAGTTCATGAAGCTTTGAGCTTTGTAGAAAAGGGCAGGCATCTGTCTTATAATAATTGGAATTCAAAATACAGTACAGTACAGTTGTCATGCATCTGTTAAAGGCCAAAAATTTATTAGAGCAAATTAGAAATTATAGACATTTCCTTTGGTAAAGTAATACCTCAATAATATGAAATGTCACAAGGAGAAAACTGTTAGATAAAGAACAATGATGGCAGACTACAGACAGTGAGAGATCTTTGTGCTTATGCCATATGGAATATTGTCTGAGAATAATTTTAGTACTTTGGTTTTTTTTAACTCAATAAATACTTCTTACTGCTTACTATATGCTAGGCAGTGTTCTATGTAATGATGATACCCAAATACTCAAAGCTCCTATCTTTACAGAGTTTACATCCTAATGGTTACTAACTAGCTTTGTCACTTCACCTGTTGTCAACATCCTTAAAATGAGAATAGTACAATTGACTTCATGGGTCCTCTGGATAGTAACTAAGAACAAGCAGATGTAAAGGCTGCCTGTATACATGCAAAGATTTGTGCAAGTGTAATATATGTATTTCCTTATTTGTAATATGGAGATACATTTATGTTCCCAATCTATCTCATAGTTTAGGTTGGAATAAAATATACATGACAATATTACCATTAGATTCTTTATATTTGATATCTAATAAGTTGCAGATGTTATCCCAAATACTTTAGGATGTGTGTTTTACATCTTACAACCTACCTATCAGGTGCTGTGACCATTTGCATTTATTAGATGAGGAAACTGCAATTTAGATGGTAAGTCCTTAAGGTTAGTGAGAGAACCAGGCTTTGAACTCAGTGCTGTCTAATTCTATCTTATGCTCTTGACCACTAGATTATGCTGACTTGTAAAAGAAAATCGTTTCAGAATAAGGGATATTAATATAACCACACAAAAGCAACATGGTACTATTGGGTCTTAAATGGTGAGAATTCTTTAAGCTGAATATGTATAGGGGACTAAGAACAAAAATACGGGTTAGATAGAAGAAATCTTACCTAGTGTTCTGTAGCAGGATAGGGTGACTATAGTTAACTGTAGTTAATTTTATAATTCAAAATGACTAGAATAATGGAATTGGAATGTTCCTAACACAAATAAATTATAAATGCTTAAGGTGATGAATATCCTACATACCCTGATTTGATCATAACACATTGTATGCATATATCAAAATTTCACATGTACCCCATAAACATGTACAACTATTCTGTATCTATGACAATTTAAAATATTTAAAAGCAGAGAGAACTGCCAAGATGGCCCAGTAGGAACAGCTCTGGAGCACAGTTCCCAGCGAGAGTCACAGAGAGCAAGTGATCACCGCATTTCCAACCAAGGTACCAGGTGTATCTCAATGGGACTGGTTGGACAGTGGGTGTAGCCCAGGAGAGCGAGTCGAGGCATGGTGGGGTGCTGCCTCACCCAGGAAGTGCAGTGGACCACAGGACCTACCAATCCACTCAACGGAGGCCATTGGGGTCTTTTCCGGCCACTCCAGTGCTACAGTTCAGATACTGTGCTTCTCCCATGTTCTTCACGGCCCACAGACCAGGAGATTCCTGCTGTCTGACAAGCGCCACTGGTTTCCAGCACCAAACCCCACACAAATCTGAGTGGTCATTTTAACTGGCACCTGGAATGGCTGCGAGACAGAGTCTCACATTAACCTGAAAAAGAGGGGCCTGAAGGCAGGGAGCCAGGTGATCTGGCTCAGTGGGTCCCACCCGCACAAAGACCAGCAAGCTGAAACACACTGCCTTGAGAGTTTCACAGCTAGTACAGCAGTTTGAGCTTGACCAGGGATGGTCGAGCTCTCCAGGGGGAAGGGCGTCCACCATTACCAAGGCAATCCGCCATTACTGAGGCAGTCTGCCATTACTGAGATAGTCCACCATAACTGAGGCAATTCTGACCTTACCTGTGTAAACAAAACTGCAAGGATATTTACACAGCAGCTGGACAGAGCCCATGGCAGCTCAGCAATGCCTCTGCAGGCAGACTGTGACTAGACTCCCTCTTTGCTGGGCAACGCATCTCTAAAATAAGGCAGCAGAATGTAAGGGACTTATAAATAAAGCCCCACCTTCCCAGATCAAGCACGTGGGAAAAGAGACAGTTGTGAGTTCCGCTGCAGCAGACTTAAACGACCCTATCCAGCAGCTCTGAATGGGAAAATGGAACTCTCCGCACAGCACTTGAGCTCTGATAAGAGACAGAATGCCTCCTCAGGCAGTTCACTGACCCTGTATATCCAAAGCGGCATCTCATAAAGGAGAGCTCTGACTGACATCTGGCGGGTACTCTTATGGGATGAAGACACCAGAAGAAGGAACAAGCAGCAACCCTTACTGTTCTTCAGCCCCTGCAGGTGATTCCCAGGCATGCAGAGTCTGCAGTGGACCTCCAGCAGTCCTGCAGCAGAGAGACCTGACTGTTAGGAGGAAAACTAAAAAACAGAAAGAAATAGCTTCAACATCAACAGAAAGGATGTCCACTCAGAGGCCCATCCAACAGTCACTAACTTCAAAGACCGAAGATAGATAAATCCACCAAGATGGGAAGAAACCAGAGCAAAAATGATGAAATCACCAAAAACCAGAACGCCTCTCCTCCTCCAAGGGATCACAATTCCTTACCAGCAAGGGAACAAAACTGGATGGAGAATGAGTTTGACAAATTGACAGAAGCAGGCTCCAGAAACTTCTCTGAGCTAAAGGAACATGTTCTAACCCAATGCAGAGAAACTAAGAACCTTGAAAAAAGGTTAGAAGAAATGCTAACTAGAATAACCAGCTTAGAGAAGAAGATAAACGACTTGATGGAGCTGATAAACACAGCGTGAGAATACCCCAAAGCTGAATCGATCAAGCAGAAGAAAGGATATCAGAGATTGAAGATCAACTCAATGAAATAAAACGAGAAGGCAAAATTAGAAAAAAAAAGGATGAAAAACAAAGCCTCTAAAATATGGGATTACGTGAAAAGACCTAATCTACATTTGATCGGTGTACCTGAATGTGACAGGGAGAATAAATACAAGCTGGAAAACACTCTTCAGGGTATTATCCAGGAGAACTTCCCCAACCTAGCAAGGCAGGCCAACATTCAAATCCAGGAAATACAGAGAACACCACAAAGATATTCCTCAAGAAGAGCAACCCCAAGGCACATAATCGTTAGATTCATCAGGGTTGAAATAAAGGAAAAAATGCAAAGGGCAGCCAAAGAGAAAGGTTGAGTCACCCACAAAGGAAATCCCATCAGATTCACAGTGGATCTCCTGGCAGAAATGCAAGAAGAGAGTGGGGGCCAATATTCAACATCCTTAAGGAAAAGAACTTTCAACCCAGAATTTCATATCTAGTCAAACTAAGCTTCACAGAATGAAAGAGAAATAAAATCCTTTATGGACAAGAAATTACAGAGAGATTTTATAACAGCAGGCCTCCCTTGCAAGAGCTCCTGAAGGAAGCACTAAACATGGAAAGGAACAAGCAAGCAGTACCAGCCACTGCAAAAACGTACCAAATGGTAAAGACCATCAATGCAATGAAGAAACTGCATCAACTAACAGGCAAAACAAGCAGCTAGTATCAAAATGCTAGGATCAAATTCACACATAACAATATTAACCTTAAATGTAAACAGGCTAAATGCCCCAATCCAAGGACACAGACTAGCAAATTGGATAAAAACTCAAGACTGATCAGTGTACTGTATTCAGGAGACCCATCTCACCTGTAAAAACACACATAGACTCAAAGGAACGGGATGGAGGAAGATTTACTAAGCACATGGGGAGCAAAAAAAAGCAGGGGTTGCAATTCTAGTCTCTATTAAAATGGACTTTAAACCAATAAAGATCAAAAGAGACAAAGAAGAGCATTATATAATGGTAAAAGGGTCGATGCAACAAGAAGAGCTAACTATCCTAAATATATATGTACCCAATACAGGAGCACCCAGATTCATAAAGCAAGTTCTTAATGACATACAAAGAGACTTAGACTGCCACACAGTAATAATTGGAGACTTTAACACTCCACTGTCAGTATTAGATCAACGAGACAGAAAAGTAACAAGGATATCCAGGACTTAAACTCAGATCTGGACCAAGGTGACCTAATAGACAGCTACAGAACTCTCCACCCCAAATCCACAGGGTATACCTTCTTCTCAGCATCACATAGCACTTACTGTAAAATTGATCATGTAATTGGAAGTAAATCACTCCTCAGCAAATGCAAAAGAACAGAAATCACAGCAGCCAGTCTCTCAGACCACATTGCAATCAAATTAGAACTCAGAATTAAGAAACTCACTCAAAACTGCACAACTACATGGAAACTGAACAACCTGCTTCTGAATGACTACTAGATAAATAATGAAATGAAGGCAGAAATAAGGATGTTCTTTGGAACCAATGAGAATGCAGATACAACGTACCAGAATCTCTGGGACACATTTAAAGCAGTGTCTAGAGGAAAATTTATAGCAATAAATGCCCAGATAAGAAGCCAGGAAAGATCTAAATTAAAAGAGCTAGAGGAGCAAGATAAAACAAATTTAAAATCTAGCAGAAGACAAGAAATAACTAAGATCAGAGCAGAACTGAAGGAGATAGAGACACAAAAACCCCTTCAAAAAATCAGTAAATCCAGGAGCTTGTTTTTTCAAACAATCAAGAAAATAGATAGATTGCTAACCAGACTAATAAAAAAGATGAAAGAAGAATCGAATAGATGCAATGAAAAATGATAAAGGGGATATCACCACTAATTCCACAGAAATACAAACTACCATCAGAGATTACTACAAACAACTCTATGCACATAAACCAGTAAATCTAGAAGAAATGGATAAATTCCTGGACACTTAAACCCTCCCAAGACTAAACCAGGAAGAAGCTGAATTCCTGAATAGACCAATAGCAAGATCTGAAGTAGAGGCAGGAATTAATAACCTACCAACCAAAAATAGTCTGGTCCAGATGGGTTCACAGCCAAATTCTACCAGATGTACAAAGAGGAACTGATACCATTTATTCTGAAATTATTTCAAACACTACAAAAAGAGGGAATCCTCCATAACTCATTTTATAAGGCCAACATCATCCTGATACCAAAACCTGACAGAGATACAACTAAAAAAGAAAATTTCAGGCCAGTATCCATGATGAACATAGATGCAAAAATCTTCATTAAAATACTGGCAAACAAAATGCAACAGCACATCAAAAAGCTTATCCATCATGATCAAGTAGTCATCCCAGGGATGCAAGGCTGGTTCCACATATGCAAATCTGTAAACATAATCCATCACATAAACAGAAGCAAAGATAAAAAACATATGATTATCTCAATAGGTGCAGAGAAGGCCTTTGATAAAATTCAACAGCCTTTCATGCTAAATACTCTTAATAAACTAGGTATTGATGGAACGTATCTCAAAATAATAAAAGCCATTTGTGACAAATCCACAGCCAATATCATACTGAATGGCCCAAACTGGAAGCATTGCCTTTGAAAACTGGTACTAGACAAGTGTGCCCTCTCTCACCATTCCTATTCAACATAGTATTGGAAGTTCTAGCCAAAGCAATCAGACAAGAAAAAGAAATAAAGTGTATTCACGTAGGAAAAGAGGAAGTCAGATTGTCTCTGTTTGCAGATGACATGATTGGGTATTTGTAAGACCCCATCATCTCAGCACAAAATCTCCTGAAGCTGATAAGCAACTTCAGCAAAGTCTCAGGATATAAAATCAATATGAAAAAAATCACAAGCATTCCTATATACTAATAACAGACAAAAAAGTGCCAAATCATGAGCAAACTCCCATTCACAATTGCTACAAAGAGAAAAAAATACCTAGGATGTGAAGGACCTCTTCAAGGAGACCTACAATCCACTGCTCAAGGAAATAAGAGAGGACACAAAGAGTTGGAAAAACATTTCATGCTGCTGGTTAGGAAGAATCAGTATTGTGAAAATGGTCATACTACCCAAAGTAATTTATATATTCAATGCTATATCCATCAAACTACCATTGACCTTCATCACAGAACTGGAAAAAACTGCCTTAAACTTCATGTGGAACCAAAAAAGAGCCCACATAGCCAAGACAATCCTAAGCAAAAAGAACAAAGCTGGAGGCGTCATGCTACCTGACTTCAAACTATACTACAAGGCTACAGTAATCAAAACAGCATGGTACTGGTAAAAAAAAACAGAGATATAGACCAATGGCACAGAACAGAGGCCTCAGAAGTAATTCCACACATCTACAACCATCTGATCTTTGACAAACTGGACAAAAGCCATCAATGGAGAAAGGATTCCCTGTTTAATAAATGGTGTTGGGAAAACTGGCTAGCTATGTGCAGAAAGCTGAAATTGGACTCCTTCCTTATACCTTATTCAAAAATTAACTCCAGATAGATTAAAGATTTAAACATAAGACCTAACACCATAAAAACCTTAGAAGAAAATCTAAGCAAAACTATTCAGGACTTAGGCATAGGCAAGGACTTCATGACTGAAACACAGAAAGCAATGGCAACAAAAGCCAAAATAGACAAATGGGATCTAATTAAACTCTAGAGCTTCTGCACAGCAAAAGAAACAATTATTAGAGTGAACCAGCAACCAACAGAATGGGAAAAAAATTTTGCAATCTACCCATCTGACAAAGGGCTAATATCCACAGTCTACAAAGAACTAAAACAAATATACAAGAAAAAACAAACAACCTCATAAAAAGTGGGCAAAAGATATGAACAGACACTTTTCAAAAGAAGACATTTATGTGGCCAACAAACATGATAAAATGCTCATTGTCACTGGTCATTAGAGAAATGCAAATCAAAACCACACTGAGATACCATCTCACACCAGTTAGAATGGCCATCATTTAAAAATCTGGAGACAACAGATGCTGGAGAGGATGTGGAGAAATAGGAACACTTTTACACTGTTGATGGGAGTGTAAATTAGTTCAACCATTGGGGAAGACAGTGTGGCAATTCCTCAAGGATCTAGAAATAGAAATATCATTTGGCCCAGCCATCCCATTACTGGGTATATACTGAAAGAATTATAAATTAATCTGTTATAAAGACACATGCACACATATGTTCATTGTGGTAGTGTTTACAATAGCAAAGATTTGAAACCAACCCAAATGCCCATCCAAGATAGACTGGATAAAGAAAATGTGGCACATATACACTATGGAATTCTATGCATCCATAAAAAAGGATGAGTTAATATCCTTTGCAAGGTCATGGATGAATCTAGAAACCATCATTCTCAGCAAACTGACACAAGAACAGAAAACCAAACACCACATGTTCTCACTCTTGAGTGTGTGTTGAACCGTGAGAACACATGGACACAGGGAGGGGAACATCACATACTGGGGTCTGCTGGGGGTTAGAGGGGTAGGAGAGGGATAGCAGAGGTGAGGGGATTGGGGAGGGATAACATTCAGAGAAATATCTAATGTAGGTGACAGGGGAATGGAGGTACTTTGTAACAATCCTGCAAGGTCTGCGAATGTACCCCAGAACTTAAAGTAAAAAAATATATATATATATATGCAGAATTAGTATGTTAATGAGGCCCCACTGCAAAATCAATGGCTACTGGGCATCAAGAACCTTAGTTTCTAGCTCTGATCACAACTAATTTCCTGAATAACTAGTTCAGGAAATAACTAGCTCTGATCACAACTAATTTCTGAAATAAGACTCCCCTCCCTAGCCCTACCATCCTGGTTTCCTTTCTGCAAAATGAAAGGGTTTTACTTCCAGAACTGACAGTCTGTGATTTTATCAAAAAAATCCAACAATAATGTAAATACGTAGTTTGAAATAAGTGGTGTAAAGATACTTACTGCAGTGGGATGAAATCTATAGTCCCTTTGGCTCCCATCTACAGCAGTTTTAGAGTAAGAACCAGGATCAACGGAATGGAAGCTGAAGTACTCCAGGGAAACTGAGATAGGGGCAGAAGGCCAAATGCCTGTGCGCAAAGGGCTTGTTAAACAGGGACTTGAGCTAGGTCAATCCCCATCCCCAAGAAAACCACTCTTGATATTCAACATGATAGAGTCAATTGGAGATACTTGGTAACCTCTGGAAATCTCTCTGGGGGCTGGATCACAGGCATTTACAGGGGGATGGTTCAGTTAATCGGGTTTAATCCATGGAAAATAAAAACTTCCAAAAGTGAGCTGTTAATAATTATGAGAAGTTTCTATGAAGTGCTGGTACTGGTAGAATAACTGAAAAACCAATTAGAAATGAAGATATAAGTCTAATTTCTAGAAAAGCCAGCATAGCACTAGTTAAGGGAAGCTGTTGACAGCCCTTTATAGCTTATAAACACCAAGAAGCAGACAATTTCAGCCCTCGTTGGCTGGTAGGACTGATAACCTATCTATCCCCCTACCTGAATTAGTACTGTTTCACAGTGTTAATTAGATTGGGACAGTTAGCTTCACCTATTTTAATTTCAATTCAAATTCAAATCCACACTCTGGCACTGATGGCCTGAACTGAAATTTTGATTCTATCACTGAATAACTGTGGACAAGATACTCATGCATTCTATACCTTGGTTTTCTAATCTATAAAATGGGATTAATAATAAAAATCAGGCAGGGAAATTTCTACTTCTAGGAATATGGCATAGATATACTTTATCTGATTCTTCCCACTAAGAAGAACTAAAAACCCTGGCATTTATATGTAAAACAAACATAAAGAGTCTCTGAAAGGTGGAAAGAAGAAGGAAGACTACCAAAGGAACTTGGACCTGGAAACGACACAATAGTGAATTCCCAGAATTTTATTTTTGCCTCATATATCGAAGACTTGGAACTTAAAGAGTTGGCAATCTCAGAATCTCAAAATGCCAACAACTGCAGACAAAAAAAAAAAAAAAAAAAAAAAAAGGCCTTCTCTCTGTAGGCAAAGAACAAGGAAAGGGGCAGCCTGGAAAGAGAGAATGCTTTTAGGTAATAACTGCTCCACTCCACCCAAGTGCTACGAAATAAACAGTGGCCTTCTTTACTTCCTCATGCCAGCAAAGGCCAAGTAGGGAGTCCACATTTTCATCCCCATGAGGTTGTAATGAGGCACAGCAACACTGCCGCTGAGATGATGTCAGAGAAGATAAAAAAAGGGAGCTGGACCTTTCATCCCGACTAGCAAGTAACAAACCCCCACTATTCCACATAGTGTCACTGGAGACCCTGAGAGCAGCCTGGACTTCCACCGCAACTGAAGAGAAACAAGACATTCTTCCCCATCTCTGCTGGGAGGAAGGAGAATCAAAGGGACCTATTGAAGAGTCAGAACTTTCAATATTGCCCCATGATTACAAGGCCACCCCCTTTCCGCCATCGTCTCTGGAAACCACATGATAAGGTAGAAACCCACTCCTGCCTCAGGTGGCAGTAGAGGTCAAGTAGGGAATGTGGTCTTTTTTTTTTTTCCCCCTAGCAGTATTGAAGAATTCTCTCCATTTTCACCTGCTGAAGCAGTGTCAGAAAAAGCCAGTTATAGCAGAAGGTTTAAATAAGATCCAGAGTTCCAAAAAAAATTACAAAAATATCTAAGTTCTTATCAAAAATCACTTGTCATTTCAAGAATCAGCAATATATCAAAACTGAATTAAGTCACAGTCAATACATGCCAATACCATGATAACAAATGTGTTAGAATTATGAAAGATTTCAAAGCAGCCATAATAAAAATGCTTCAAAAAGTGAATGCACTTGAAACAAATGAAGACAACAGAAAAGAAATAGAAACTGAGCAAATAAATAAAAGACATTAAAAAGAACCCGATAGAAAGTGTGGAACTTAAAAATATAACAACTAAAATAAAAAACATCAGAATATAAAGCTCAAAGCAGAATAGAGGAGACAAAAGAAAGAGTAAGTGACCAGGAAGACAGAACAACAGAAATGTTACAATCTGAAAACAGAGAACAAACAAACTGAAAGAAAGGAACAGAGCTCTGAAGCATGAGACTTGGAAGAGATCTAACATTTATGTTATCAGAGTGCAGGAAGAAGAGGAAAAAGAAGGTAGGTATGAAAAAGTACTTGATGAAATAATTGCTGAAAAGTTCCCAAATTTGTCAAGAGATAGTAACACAGTTAAAAAAAAAAAAAAAAAAAAAAAAAAAAAAAAAAAAAAAAAAAAAAAAAAAAAAAAAAAAAAAAAAAAAAAAAAAAAAAAAAAAAA
>PVKP010006690.1:0-39767 GCA_004027715.1 Plecturocebus donacophilus | reverse complement strand
GAGAGAAAGGATATCTTACATATGGGGGAGGTTTGAAGTGATGGGACATTTCTCATCAAAAACCAAAGAGGCTGGAAGAAAAGAGCACAGTCTTCAAGTCCTGAAAGAGGAGAACTGCCAAGCTAGAATCCTATGCCCTTCAAAAATATCTTCCAGGAATGAAGTGAAACTAAAACATCTTCAGATGAAGAAAAACTAAGAGAATTTTTTAGTTTTTAAAATATTTCCTGTAGGTATTACATGACACATACATACATAGTTAGACGAGAGGGGGAGAGAGAGATGAATGGACACACCACATTCATCTAGTATCATCATTTTAGCAATTCACTTGACACTACACTCATCTGGTATCATTTCACCATTTCAATTGAAGTGAAGAAACCTCTCTGTAAGACCCTTTGCCGTCCCTCATTTATAATACAATTGTCTTAAATATGTCTACTACATACATGTAGAACCACTTTAGTGTTGTAACTTCCGCTTCAACATTCAACTCTGATTTAGAAAATTCAAGAGAAAAAGTAAAACATATTGTATTTATTTGTATTTTTACGTACAATGTTCTTTGTTCATTTTTGATGTTTCAAAGTTTTCTTTCTATTTAGAAAACATGGTCTAAGTCTCATATCATATACAAAAATTTATTTGAAAGGGGTCCTAGGCTAAATGTAAAAAATAAAACTATAAAAGCTATTAGAAAACAGAAAAGCAGAAGAGAATCTCTGGGGTCTAGGGCTAGTCAAAGTAGGTTTTAGACTTGCCACCAAAACATGATCCATAAAAGGAGAAGTTAATACATAAGATTTTATCGACATTAAAAACTTTTGCCCAGATAATATTATGTTAAGTGAATAATAAAGAAGCTACATAGTAGAAGAAAATATTTGTAAACCACAATCCAACATAGAACTAATATCTAAAACTAGTAAGAAGAACTCTTAAAACCCAATAGTTAAAAACTAAAGAAAGCAATTGTAAAATGGGCAAAATACAAAGAAAAATTTCACCAAAGAAGATGTACAGATGACAGATAAGCACATAAGCAGATGTCTGACATCATTAGCCATTAGGGAAGTGCAAATTAAACCATAATGAGATATTGCTGCACACCTGTCAGAATGGCTAAATTCTGTTTTAAAAAGTGACAATTCCAGTCTATCACTGACGGGCTTTTGGGCTGCTTGGGATAAGTTCATGTCCTTTGCAGTGACATGGATGAAGCTGGAAAACATCATTCTCAGAAAACTAACACAGGAACAGAAAACCAAACACTGCATGTTCTCACTAATAAGTGGAAGTTGAACAATGAGAACACATGGACACAGGGAGGGAAACATGACACACCGGTGCCTGTTTGGAGGTGGAGGGCAAAAGGAGGGATAGCATTAGGAGAAATACCTAATGTAGATGACAGGTTGATGAGTGCAGCAAACCACCATGGCACATGTATACCTATGTAATAAACCTACATGCTCTGCACATGTATCCCAGAACTTAAGTATAATAATAAAAAAAAAAATTCTTGGGAAAAAATGTGACAACTCCAAATTCTGAAGCAGATGTGAAGAAACTGGATTACTAACACATTACTAGTAGAAAGGGGAAATGCACAGTCACTCAGAAAAATTATTAGGCAATTTCTTAAGAAAATGTACTCAACTAAACATTCTTCTATAATTTGGCCCAGCAGTTTCACTCCTGGAGGTTTATCCGAGAGAAATAAAAACTTATGTTCACACAAAAACTTGTACCTATAGCAGCATTGTTCCTAATAGTCAAAAACTGGATGTCCTTCAATGGGTAAATGGTTAAACAGACTCTGGAACGTCTGTACCATGACATACTTCTCAGCTACTAAAAAGAACAAACTGTGAGAGTTACATGCAACAATCTGCGTGAACCTCTAGAGAATGTGCTGAGTGAAAGTAGTGAATCACAAAAGGTCACATCCTGTATGATTCCATTCACATCATATTCTTGAAATAAAAAACAGCAGAAATGAAGGAAGGGTTAATATTAGTGTTTTGCAGTAGCTACGAAGAGACTGGCAGGAAGGAATTCGGTACGGTTATAAAAGGACAACATGAAAGATTCTTGTGGTAATGGAGATGTCCTGTATTTTGGCTGTATCAATGTCAATGTCCTGGTTGAGACATTTTATTATAGGTTTACAAGATGCTACCATTGAAGAAAATTGAATGAGAGATACAGGAATCTCTTAGAATTGTGTCTTACAACTGAATATTGATACGTAATTATCTAAAAAATGTTAAATTTAAGAAAATTACCCACCTCAAGGTTATGATTATAAAGATTAAGTTAATTATTCTCGTAAAGTCAGTGTACTGATTACATAGGTCTAAATAACTGTAAGCTATTTTAATTTTCATTTAGTTTACTCTATCAATAAATGGAAAAGTGGAATAAAACTAAGAGTGCCCAGAAATATTTTCTAGAAATGATGATTATTCAAAGGGAGTTTTAATAAGATAGGGGATCTGTGTCATAAGAAGAATTGGTAAAATGGTGTTAGAGTACTGAGTCAGTTTATTTATATTTGTTTCTTTCTATTCTGCACCATTCCATCAATAAAGAGCCATTCACTGAGCAGCTATTATATGTTAGGCCATCTGTTACGATTTTACATAAGATGTAGTCTTACTATGGGGGAACTTATTTATGTATCAACGTGTTTGTGCATGTGACTGTCAGGGGCCCATGGAAGAAAGGTGTATGTGTTCTCAGTGCTTAAACAACATCAGTAAACACAGTAGTCAGAAATCCCTGCCCTAGAGAAATTTTCATTCTGGTACTTATGTTCACAGCTTAATAAGATAAATATACAAGAAAACATAAATTACATCATAGCTTAGCAATAGATGCATGTACAAGGGAATATGGAGGAATGATTTATCAACTCTGATGTTGGAAGCTGGTTTGGACAGCATAGGTTCCTGAAGGTGTCATCAGAGACAGATTTTGAAGGATGTGTTGAACTGTACTAGGTAGGCTAAAGAAGGGACAGACTTTTGGTGAAGAATGAGTAACATGTGCAAAGCCACAGTTATGTGAGAGTCAACACAAAGTCAGAGCAGGTGATCAAAGACAAAAGCCAGGAGGGATGCCAACAGGAGGATTAGAGAGAGGGGAGAGAAAAGTAAAGTAATAAACCAAATATTGGAGAGCCTTGAAGGTCAACTCAAAAGAAAGCATTTTAAATTGATTTAGAAGGCAATGCAGAGGCAATGGAGCAAGTGTGGCAGGAATTGGGCAGCCACTATCAAAAAAGCTATCAAAATGTTCTGGCATGATTTGTTCTTAATAAACCTGTGGTACTCTAAGCCTGTGATTCCATTGTCCTCGGAACGGTCATAGACTTTGTTGGTTGGTAATTTTCCATTAGCTCCCTAATTACTGATGTTCTCTAGGAGACGTTCTCTTAGACAGATATCCACCTGATTATGAGAGACATCAGCTGATTTACAGTGTTTGTGAATGTCCTCTGCGTCCATTTCTACCCTGGTACATAGGGGACAGTTTTTTTGCAAATCATAGGAAAAATATTTGAAAAGATGACATTTGTAATAGGTTCATTTTAGAAAGATTTATTTTCCTTTTGGGTTAGGTTTTGTATTCATTTCAGGCTGCAGTCTTCTGCTTTTGTGGATGCCTTTCAGCAAAGTTTTCTGAATGTTTGAAATCCTTGCCATGTATGTATGTTTTAAGTAACTTATTCCAAATTCTAACATTTTTCATAAGCTGCCAAATTTATTTGTCCATTCCTCATTCACAAGCAGTTTTTAAGCACCTACTAAGTGTTGGATTCTATGTTACATACTCAGGATACCCTAGTAGAGGGTAAAGTCTGTATTTTCAAAAAGTCCACAGTTTTATGAAAAGAGAGACTAGGAAATCTGATATGATATGTGCTATAATAGATCTTAATGCAATATGTTTTGTGAGGGCAGACCTGGACACTTTATTAAAATGAGGGCATTAGATTGCTTTGGAGGAGGTAAAATCTCAGCATTTGCCAGGTGATAAGGAAGAGGACAGGCATTTTGAGTGTTCTAGGCATGCTAGTGCAAAGGCAAAGAGGCCCAAGAGAGCTTGGTCATTGAGAAATCCATAAGAAGGTTCTGGCTGATATGGCTGAATGAGGGTATAAGGGAGGAAGTGATGAACATAGGCTTGAGAAGGAGGTAAGGATAAGGTCCCCAAGAAAATTACATTCTTCTCTAAGGAATTTGGACTTTATCCAAAAGGAAATGAAGAATGACTCTGGGAGGTCATTTGTATCATAGGGCAATCACCCCTTCACCGCCACCTTTCCTCTGATCAACCTGCATTCTCCTATGCACGCCTCTAATCAGCAACCAAAGCTACATCTCCCAGGTAACAAGGTCTCGGTCTCTTTGTATTCCACCAAACCTCAGCTTCCCTCCCAGTGAGAGGCTTCTGAGCTCCTGCTGATTGTAGAGCTGGGAGATTCTGAGCTGCTGATTGATTTGATTTCATTCCACTATAGTGCATGTAATTTCATGCTTCCAAGTGAAAGAAATTTTCTGAAAATTCTTCAATCTCCCCAAATTACTTAGCTTTATATATTTATTCCCAGCTTCATTGGACTCTAAATAACCCAGTTTGGGAGAAAATGCTTGGCATGTGAAGCTCTGGTCATCAAGATTCAACAATTACTTTGATTAGCTCTCTCAAACTGTTAGAAACTGCCCCAATGGAAAGAAAAAAAAAAGCTGGGGGTTTGTTATCAGACCAAAAAATGCTGATTGCTGAAGATGTTTCTGCAGCCTTCTGCAAGGAAAGTAGGGACTTATACTTATTAATAATAAAGAAAAATACTTTTAGGAGTAAAGTGGTAAGATGGCCAAACGACATGGCCCTTCTTTCCATAGTTAGATAGACGATTGAAAGACAGATAGTTTTTAAATAAAATAATACATGTATTATTAACAGTTAAATACAATAACAGGCCGGTGTGGTGGCTCAAACGTGTAATTCTAGCATTTGGGGAGGCTTTGGTGGGAGAATTGCGTAAGCCCAGGAGTTTGAGACCAGCCTGGGCAAAAAAACGAGACCTCACCTCTATAAAATAAAAATAAAAGTAAAAATAAAAACAGAACAGAGAATCATTTAAGGGAACACTTCACCAATTCACATCATTGTTAATATTTTCAAGACCATCTTTTAAGATATCTATGTATGTATAAGCAGTGATAGAGAATTTTAGTAGGTAGAACCATTTTGGCTTACTGCTTTTTAAAATAAAACTTTATTTTATAATAGTTTTGTATTTACTTAAAAGTACAGAGTTCCTATATACCCCACACCTAATTTCCTCTTTTATTAAAATCTGATCTTTAGTGTTGTATATTTTTCACTATTAATGAACCAATATTGATATACTATTGTTAAATAAAATGTATACTTTATTCAGATTAACTTGGTGTGAGAGTGAGCTTATTTACTTAATGTCCCCTTTCTGTTCTAGAATCTTAGCCATAATACATCACATTTACTCATCATGTTTCTTTAGTTTCCTCTTGGCTGTGACAGTTTCTCAAACTTGGGGTGACACTTTTGAGAAATTCTGGTCAGATGTTTTGTAGAATGACCCTTATTGAGCATTTGTCTGATCTTTCCTGTGACTAGATTGATGCTAGGGTTTGGAGAAGGAAGCACAGAGGTTAAGTACTTTTTTCATCATATTATACTCAGAATATATAATATGAACATAACTTATTACCGTTGACTCTAATCTTGATCACCCAGGTAAAAAAGAATTTGTTAGATTTCTCTATCAACAAGTTATTCTTCCCCACCCCTTTTCATATTATACTCATTGGAAGGAAATTATATACATAGCCCACACTAGGGAATCAGGGGTTTTGCTCCACCTCCTTTATGGTCTAATATTTGCATAAATTTTATGAAATTCTGCATAAGAGAGGCGTATTTCTTCTTCCTTGTGAATCATTTATATTGTTATAGGGTTATGGATATTTATTTTATACTCTGGATTATTATACAACACTACTTTATATTTGTTTTGCTGTTCAGATTGTTCTGACTTTAGCCATTGAGAGACCTGTGAGTTGGCTCTTGTGTCCTTTGACATGTCCTACCAGTGCAGGGGTGTGTGTGTGTGTTTGTGTGTGAGTGTGTGAGAACTTCCCTTCTGGTTCTACAAGATGCTCTAAGCTCATTTTGTATATTTACAGCCCCAGACATAGAGTTACTTATTTCTCCAAAGGATCCTAATTCCTTTATTGGAGAAATGGTATTATAAACTATGATCTGAGCACTTGGTATGTCATTGTTTCTAGGCTCTTCCAGCTAACAGAACAAATATATAAATGTATTTCTATTAATCTATATATCTGTGAATATTTCTATATGTAACTACTTATCCATAGGTAAACATAAATTTATACTGATGCTTCAAACTCTAATTCATTACCACATATGTCATTATAGCCTCCTACTTTTGCTTATCTGTTGCCTCCTGCTCTAACAGAAACCCAGCTTCTACTCTTTGCAGTCCATTTATTTAAATGTTTAATTTCAGTATACAGGCACAGTGATTTCAGAACTGTGGATCCCATTCCCAAGTGAAATAACTATCAACTAGAATAAAGCACTTATGTATAATTTTATTTTGTCGGTTATTTCTTAAATAAAAATAAGTAAGTTGAAGATATTCTTTTAAGTTCATGAATAAGGATGGAGACCTATCATATTATTTCAGTATTATTTATGTATAACCTCTGTTTGAGAAGATTGTGTTATGTCTTATAGGTCGTTATCATAATTCTGGCATTTTTTCTTACGTGAGTTGATGTTAATATTTCATTTTAGATATCCACTTGATTAGATTAAGGAATACCTAGATAATCAGTGAAGCATTGTTTTGGGTGTATCAGTGAGGGTATTTTGAGAGGATATTGGCATGAGAGTCTGAGTGGACTAAGTGGGAAAGATCTGCCTCCATATTGTCAAGGACCATCGGATGGGCTGGGGCTTGGATAGAACAAACAGAGGAAAGGTGAATTGCTCTCTGTCTTCTGGAGCTGAAATACACTTTTCTCTTCCACCCTTGAATATTAGGATCCCAGGCTCTCCAGTCCTGAGACTCTAAGATTTATATCAGCAACCCCGTCCCAAGTTTTTTGGCCCTTGGCCTTTGACTGAGGATTATATCACTGGCTTCCCTGATTCTGAGGCTTTGGGATTTGGACTGACACACCACTGGCATCCCAGTATTTCTTGCTGGAAGACAACCTGTCATGGGAATTTTCAGCCTCTATAATCACATAAGCCAATACCCCTAATAAATCCCTTCTTTATCTAGCTGTCTGTCTATCTATCTATCTATTTCTCCTTTCCTGTTAATTCTGTCTCTCAAGAGAACTCTGACTAATACAGAGGAAAAAAAACTGTAAAATGTGAGTGTTCACTATTTTAAGGTCAATCTGGCTGTTATATTTAAAACAGATTGAAGGGAGGAAAAGAAGGAGCCAAAAGACCAGTAGTTGTCTACTACCTCCTCCAGCCAAAAGATGATGGCAACTTAGGCCAGAGTGGTAACAGTGAATTATTAAGAAGTGGTCATATTTTAAAGATAAGGCCAACAAAATGTGATGATAGATTGACTATGTGTATTAGAAGAATAGAAACATCAAATAAGACTTTGACTTTACTCACCAGAAACATAAAGGTATCAGTGCTGACGTAGGGAAGTCTGCAGGAAAGGCAGGATGTGTTGTTTTGTTTTGTTTTGTTTTGGTGGAAAGGGGTAAGGATCAAGACATAAGTCTTTGGCATGCTAATTTTGAGATATTATTTTACACACTGAGGGAGTTATAACCATTTACCAGTGGATGGCACAAGGTAGATGAAGTAAGGCCACAAGTACTCAAATAATTTACTTTATTTATACTGACGAAGAATACACCAATGAACCTCTGAACAAGTCTTAAGAGCTAGAATGTTTTTCATATTATAGACTCAGCAACTCAGTTCCACTCCTCTTCATCATAACCTCATTTTCCCTTTGTGTAAAATTCATCCCAGCTTATTTCCAGACTGTCCCTGAAGGTGTACTTACTGAGACCACGTGTAACCCATAGGCTCATCTTGTGATAGTGTCATAAGGAAGTGGAGTACCACAACTGAGGTATCTAGGAGTGCTGCTGATAGCCTCATTTGGAGATTTTCTTCATTTTGGTTGAATGCCTTCTCTGTTTTTGCTCATCTCATACTGTAAGATCCTTGGCCATTTTTTTGTGTTTTTTTTTTCAGTGTCATTAATTTAATACATTCTGCTTTTATTAACTAATACAATCTTTTCCTCCTCTAAAATAAATTTTGATTCAGGTCTATTTTGCATAAACCATACCTGATATATGAGGATATAGGGTTTTTTTTCAATGATCTATTTCACATTTAATATGTGTTAACTTTGGGCATACCATTCGACCTCTCTGGCCTCAGGATTCTCATGTATAAATAGTACTGATGGCAGTACCTTGCCCAACCACAAGAGTCCTAATGGCAATTCATATTTTATGTTGATATTTTCCAGTGACTTATACATCTATCATCTAATTTTTGCTCTTATTCTGTGTGATAGGTATAAATATCCTAGTTCAAAGTAAGAAAACCATAACTCAGAGTTTTAGAAACTTATACAAGGCCAATTAGTTATTCATTCAACAAACATGTCTTCATAAACATTAATATGCCAGAAGATCTTCAAGGTGCCACTGATAAAAAATAAATAATAGCAGAATCTCACCCATTGCCATGTTTGCATATGGTAAAGAACCCAGGTACATATAGAACAAATTTAAATGCAATATGAAAAGTACCTAGCAGTCTATTTAACAAAAATTTTGTAAAGATTTGAGTTATATGAAAGAGTCCTTGTACCAATCAAGTAGAATATATTCAATAAAGGTCACCAGTACAAGTGTCATGTAAGTAGTAGCATTTAAGGTAAGTATACTTATACCAATTATCATTTATAGAGTACCTACTATGTTCTGTCCGAATTTTCAAATGCTATTTTAGTTAGAATTCTTCAATTAAAGCAACAGGCACTGAGAAGCTGGCTTATACAGGGAAGGGAAAAATTCATTATAAAAGGATACTGAGATATCTTGTGAAACCAGCTCAAGGGCAGGCAGGCAGCCAAGACTTAAAAAAAGAAGCAGAATCAGGAGAGGGGAAAGTATATGGAACCCAGAGACTTTTTTTTTCTCCAGCTCTGACTGATCTTCTCTCTTCACATCTGTGCCATTGTTTATTTACTTATTGCATGTTAACTTTCTCTGCTATTTGGTCCAAATTCTTAGATATCTGACTAAAGAGTAGAAAATATCCACTCTTTACTTCTGTAATTTTAGTTTAGGTTTATGCTATTGTTTTCTTGTCTGTGTGGGGTTTTGTTTTGTTTTGCTTTTAGTTTTGTTTGTTTTGTATATACCTTCATTCAAAGATGAGTCCAGAATAAATTGACTTATCATAGGCTCAATTCAAAAATCCTGATGAATGGCTCCTGAGTGGCCCAGTTTAAGGTCCACTTAGCTGTATTCTCAGGACATACAGACTACAGAAAATGTACCTTCATGAAATGCTATTTCAAACAGAGAAAGAGAAACCAATTTTAAAAGAAGGATGCGTCATTATGAACTAACTATGCATCTGTTTATATGGTTTGGCTGTTTCCCTACTGCAAATCTCATGTTGATTTGTAATCCCCCAAATTCCTGTGTATCAAGGGTAGGACCAGGTGGAGATAATTGGATCATGGGGGCACTTTCCCCCATGCTGTTCTGGTAACAGTGAATGAATCTTGTGAGATCTGATGGTTTCATAAGTGTCTGGCATTTCCCCTGCTTACACTCACTCTGTCCTGTCACCCTTTGAAGAAGATGCTTGCTTCTCCTTTACCTTCAGCCATGGTTGTAAGTTTCCTGAGGCCTCCCCAGCAATGCAGAACTGTGAGTCAAATAAACAATTTACCTTTATAAATTATCTAGTCTCAGGCAGTTCTTCATAGAAGCATGAGAGTGGAATATGCATAGGATATATAGTATCTCCAGGCCCTACAAGACCCTTGCAAAGTAGAAATATAGGAACCACTTCCATTTCACAGATACAGAAAATGAAAAGTCTGGAATTTATTCATTAAATAATTACTGAGTGCCAGTGATATACAAGACAGAGAGCTATGTGATGGGGAATGACAGTTTTTAACTTACAAAGATTGCTTTCTATTAGAGCTTACAGTCATCATATAAATTATAACATAACAAATATTTAATTTTAATTTTAGTGAGTCCTGAAAAGAAGGACAGAGTCAATAAGAACATATCGCAGGGGAAATGGACCCATTCTAGAGGGATTGTGGGAACATAAGAAAATATTACCCTATGGAAATGAATTTGAGTTGAGTCTACATAAAAGATAAGCAGCAATTAATTAATGGCTGAGGAATGTGTCAGGAAGATTTTTAGATAGAAGGAACGGCGTGAGAAGCTGGAAAAGCCAGATGGCCAGTGTAGACAGAGTCCTAAAAAGGAGATAGAGAGAATGGTACATTAACAGTTGAAGTAGGCAGGTACTAGATCTGATGGGATTATGGGTAGTTTAAAGAATTTGTTCTTTGTTTTAAGTGCAATGAATACTATCTTTAAAGTCTTTAAATGAGAAGTGTAACAGTCAAATTTTTTGTTTTAAAAATGTCACTTGGGCTATAGTGTAGGAAATGAATTAAAGGAAGACAACGATTGATATGGAGAAAATAATTCAGAGACTGCTTCAGTGGCCCAGAAAAAAAGAGAATGGGATGTAGGATGATGGAAATGAGTAACAAGGGGTCAGAATAGCATCTTCTTCTCTATTCCAATTTGACTTTGTGAAAATAGTTCATTATGATAGACCGAGCAAAAGTCACTCAGATGTAAGAGCAATGATTGAGCTGCAACTTAAATCAATTTCGCCTAAATCCAAATGTTACTCCATCATATGTGGCCAGGACATCTTTGAGATCATACCCATTTTATTATTTATTTTTATAGGATGATGTAGAGCTAGTGAAAAGGCAAATAATACAGCACACAATGTTTAATAATGGTGAATCAAGAAGGAAATAAAAATTATCTCCCGGGACAGGAAATGTTGAATTTAAATTCAAAAGACAAAAGTATTTTGCGTTGCTTCAATATTCTCTTCTTTGCCGCTTTCTTTACTTTGTCATGAAACATTATGTATACACACAGATTCTTTATAAAAGATATGCCACTGCTTTTTCTATTCAAAGAGAACTTTCTTTTTAGCTTTAAAATAAAGGTACAGATGAAACACTGAGAAAAAAAATTTATTTGCCAGCCTACAGAAAACCCAGAAGCAGGCAGATGCAGAAGCATGTGCTATATCTTTTATTTTGTAGCAATAGCTAAGGTTTTCATTGCTGCAAGGGTCTGTTCAGAAAATCCCCTGATCGTTAATGAAAGCTATCCCACTCCTGAACCCACTATTAAAGGAAAGCTGGTAAAGATGAAACTGTAGCCCCAGGGGACCAAGAAATGGAAATCCTGAATACCCCAAATGCTTATTCTGCCCTTGGAAGGCAGTGATATATATTGGTTATGTGACCTTGAGCAAATTACTTAAGCTCTAGGTGCCTTAGTTTCCTCATCTATAGCATGAAGATAAAAATGATACTTTCCTTATTGGGTTATGTTAAAAATACAATGGGCACCAAATGAATAATTGTTGACATAGGGATAATATATTTTCAAACTACTGATTATTTCACAGCTCTGAAAATGATGAAGGGAAATATGGTATGTTAGAGATGAGCTCTTGTCTCTTAGATGAATTCATGAGTCACACAGAATTCATAATCCATATAATTCACTACATACAAAATACCATAGCTGTAAGGAAAAAGATAATTAAGATGTGGCCAAAAATTCCCCCTCTTCCCATTCTGTCTTGACTCATTTCAACCAGATATCCATTTTCACTTTTCCATCAAAATAGTTCCTGTCAGTGTCATCAACAATGGCAATATTTATAAACCCCAAGGTCACTCCTTGGTCCTCATCTTACTTTATCTATAAGCAGCAGGTAAAACAGGCCATTCCTCTCTCCTCCTTGAAACATTTCCTTCATTATTCTTTTAGTTCATCCTTCTCTCTGCTCTTCTCTTCATTCAATTTCTCCTTCACTTGCTCACCATCATCCCCCAGACCTCTAAAAATGGGAATGTTTTATGGCATACTTCTCAGTTTTATTCCACTTTCCATCTGTGGTTTCCCCTAGCCGATGTCATCCCATTACATGGTTTTAAATAGAATTTATAACACTAAGTGTTTTTTTTTTTTGAAACACAGTCTTACTCTGTTGCCCAGTCTGGAGTACAGTGGTGCAATCTCAGCTCACTGCAACCGTTGCCCCCTGGGTTCTAGCGATTCTCCTGCCTCAGCCTCCTTGGTAGCTGGGACTACAGGTGCATGCCACCATGCCTGGGTAATCTTGTATTTTTAGTAGAGATGGGTTTCACCATCTTGGTCAGGCTGGTCTCGAACTCCTGACTTCAGGTGATCTGCCTTCCTTGGCTTCCCAAGGTGTTGGGATTACAGGCGTCAGCCACCGCGCCCAGCCCACTAAGTGGTTTTACATCTCTAGGTGAGATCTCTCATCTGCAGTACAGACTTGTGCATTCAACTGCTTATTTGACATAATCACTTTTACAATTGGCTGTCTGATAGACTTCTCAAAATTAAGGGTCCAAGGATTGAACTTCTTATTCCCACCACCTCGTAACCTGCCCTATGCTACTGTCTATCGACTCTTAGAAAAAGCCAGCTCTATCCTTCCAGTAATTCATGCAAATTATTTGGAATTACCCTTAATTCTTTTCTTTCTCTCATATTCCATCCATCAGTCATTCCTGCTATTTCTTGCTATAAGATATATCTGCTTCTCATCAACTTTACCTCTGCTATACTGGACCAAGCCAATGTGAATTTTTCCCTTGATCAATTGAAGAGTCTCTTAACCTGTATTCTTATTTCTACTTTGCCTCCTTCTATCTTCAACAAAACATAATAATCCTTTAAAATGTAAAGTTCTCTCCTCAAATTTCTCTAATACCTATTCATTTCACTTAGAGTAGAAGTCTAAGGTAACTTCTGTGGTTCACAGTTGTCTCAGACTGTAAAATAAGTATAGCATCAGTTTTCCACTTAGGAGTCCTCATCAGAAGAGCACTCTGTGCTTCAGTACTTCTCACCCCTCTGTATCTCCTCCTTATTCTTCCCTGCTCATCCTGCTCCAACCATACTGGTCCTTGGGCTACCTATGCCTCAAGGCTCTGAGTTCCTTCTGCTTGAATTTTCCTCGGGCTACCTATGCCTCAAGGCTCTGAGTTCCTTCTGCTTGAATTTTCCCCAAAGCACTTCATATGACTTACTGTCACCTTGGTTGTAGATTCCTAAATCCTTAAGTATGGCCTGCTCTAACTACCCTAAATAAAATAATGCATTCTCCCTAACCTAGATGCCCCTCTTGTATTTATTTTCTCCACAGTATATTTTTAGCTTTCCAGTTATTGCATAGACATTGATGTGTTTCTTCCATTACTAGGATATAAGGTCCATGAGGGCTGAGACTTGGTTCACTACCTCTGCCTGTAGCCAGTAGGTCAGTGCCTGACACATGAAAAGCACATAAACAAACATTTGTTAAATGAATGAATGAATGAAGAATGAAGTTCCTGCTCTTACAGACCTCATGGGTTTTGTTCAATAAGTTCGATCAGTATTTGAGCACTTAATCCATGCCAGGTATGGTTCTTGGAGCTTGGGATGTGTAAATGAAGGAAATGTGCCTTTTTCCCTCTGGGGGCTGACAGCTTGCTGGAGGAGATGGATAACAATGTTGGCCTACGTGTTCATTCTTCCACTAACAGTACCAAAAATGCAGGGCCTGAGAAAGGGCTTTCACATAGGCAGCTTGTTTTGTGAAGTGACCCAGAGAACAGGGGTAGAGTACTGGGAAATGAAAGAGAGGGGAAGAAAGCTAATAAGAGTGTGTGGTGTTAAGCTGGTTGCCCTGTGGGAAAATTGAGCTGAAGTCCACTCTGCCCCTCTGAGAAATGGTGTAGAAAGCATCTCAGAATGCTGAGCTGAGAAGTAAAGGAAGAGTATACATTGACCAGTTGCCTTCTCCCACTGGTTGAAAGTTACTCCGTGGCATGTTAACCCTCTTGCTCATCCAGGGTGTGCATGTGTATTATTCCATTCCCATGCTGCTAATAAGGACACATCCAAACTGAGTAATTTGTAAAGGAAAAAGTTTCCCTTGACTCACAGTTCTACAGGGCTGGGGAGGCCTTGGGAAACTTACAATCATGGCGGAGGGGAAACAAAAATAATTCCTTCTTCAAAAATAACATCCTTCTTCACATGGGGGCACTAAGGGGAAGTGCTGAGCCAAACAGGGGAAAGCCCTGAATAAAATTGTCAGATATCATAAGAATTCATTCACTATCAGGAGACTACCATAAGGGTAACTGCCCCCATGATTAAATTACCTCCCACTGGGTCCCTCCCATGACATGTGGGGATTATGGGAACTATAATTCAAGATGAGATTTGAATAGGGACACAAAGCTCAACCATATCATTCTGTCCCTAGCCCCTCCCAAATCTCATGTCCTTATATTTCTAAACCCAATCATGCTCTTCTAACAGTTCCCCAGTCTTAACTCATTCTAGCATTAACCCAGAAGTGCAAGTCCAAAGTCTCATCTGAGACAAGACAAGTCCCTTCCATCTATGAACCTGTAAAAAACAAAAGCAAGGTAATTACTTCCTAGATACAATGGAAATACAGCCATTGGGTAAATATGCCCATTCCAAATGGGAGAAATTGGCCAAAACAAAGGGGCTACAATTCCCATGAAAGACCAAAATCTAATAGGGGAGTCATCAAACCTTAAAGTTCCAAAATGATCTTCTTTGACTCCATGTCTCACATCCAGGTCACGCTGATGCAAGAATACTCCTACAGCCTTGGGCAGCTCCACCCTTGTGGCTTTGCAGGGTATACCCCCCCCCCCACCCAACTGCTTTCACAGGCTGGTATTGAGTGTCTGCATCCTTCCAGGCACGTTACAAGTCGTGAGTGAATCTACCATTCTGGGGTCTGGAGGATGGTGGCCCTCTTCTCACAGCTCCTCTAGGCAGTGTCCCAGCAGGAACTCTGTGTGGGGGCTTCGACTCCACAGTTTCCTTTCTGCACTGCCCTAGCAGAGGTTCTCCATGAGGGCTCCACCCCTGCTTCAACTTTCTGTCTGGGCATCCAGGTATTTTCATACATCCTCTGAAATCTAGGCGGAGGTTCCCAAACCTCAGTTTTTGACTTCTGTGCATCCAAAGGCTCAACACCACGTGTAAGCTGCCAAGGCTTGGGACTTGTGTTCTGTGAAGCAATGGGCTGAGCTGTGTGTTGACCCCTTTTAGTCATGGCTAGAGCTGAAGCAGCTGGTACACAGGGCACTGAGTCTCAAGGCTGCATAGAGCAGGGGGGCCCTGGTCTTGGCCCATGGTAGGATTTTTCCCTATTAGGGAAAAATGGTCTGGAGACATTTCACCATTGTCTTGGTGATTAACATTTGGCTCCTCTTTACTTACACAAATTTCTGAGCCAGCTTGGATTTCTCCTCAGAAAATGAGGTGTTCTTTCCTATCACATAGTCAGGCTGCAAATTTTCTAAACTTTTATGCTGTGCTTCTTCTTGAATGTTTTGTCGCTTAGAAATTTCTTCCACCACACAGGAAGGGAAACATCACACACTGGGTTCTGTTGGCGGTTGGGGGGACTAGGGGAGGAATAGCAGCGGGTGGGGGGATTGGGGAGGGATAACCTTAGGAGAAATACCTAATGTAGATGACGAGTGGATGCATGGCATGTGTATACCTATGTAACAATCCTGCATGAACTGCACATGAACCCCAAAACTTAAAGCATAATTATAAAAAAAAGAAATTTTTTCTACCAGATACCCTAAATCATCATCATCTCTTTCTAGCTCAGAGTTCCACAGATCTTTACAGCAGAGGCAAAATGCCACCAGTCTCTTTGCATAGCAAGAGTGACCTTTACTCCAGTTCCCAACACATTCCTTATATCTATCTAAAACCACCTCAGCCTGGACTTCGTTGTCCATCCATATCACTCTCAGCACCTTGGTCAAAGCCATTCAACAAGTCTCTAGGAAATTCCAAACTTTCCCATATCTTCCTGTCTTCTTCTGAGCCCTCCAAATTGTCCCAACCTCTACCTCCTACCCAGTTCCAAAGTCACTTCCACAGTTTTAGGTATTTTTATGGCAGTGGCCCACTACTTGGTACCAATTTACTCTATTAGTTTCTTCTCACACTGCTAATAAAGATATATCCAAGACTGGGTAATTTTTAGATAGAAGTGGTTTAATTCAGTTACACATCCACAGGGCTGGGGAGGCCTTAGGAATCTTACAATCATGGTGGAAGGGAAAACAAACACGCTTCTTCAGATGGCAGAAGCAAGGAGAAGTGCTGAGCAAAAGGGGGAAAAGCCCCTTATAAAACCATCAGATCTCGTGAGAACTCACTATCACAAGAACAACATGAGGGTAACTGCCCTCGTGATTAAATTACCTCCCACTGGGTCCCTCCCACAATAAGTAGGGATAATAGAAACTACAATTCAAGATGAAATTTGGGTGGGGACACAAAGCCTAACCATATCAGCATGTGTAAGTGGCATGGTGATGGATATTTGTCCCCTCCAAGTCTCATGTTGAAATGTAATCCCCAATGCTGGATGCAGGATCTGGTGGGAGGTGTTTAAGTCATGGAGGCAATGGTTCTTTACTATTACCATATGGTAATTTGTTACAGGATCCCAAGCTGACTAAAACAGATTTTGATGTGTGTAGCCATTATAACCAGACTGGGTGGCTTATTTCTCATAGTTCTGAGAACTGGAAATTCATATATCAAGGTAACGGCCTAATTGGGTTCTTGATGAGGGCTCTCTTCCCTGTTCTGGCCTTACATGCCTTCCCTGGTGCATGCATACCCAGAAAGTAACCTCCTATCTCTTTCTACTTTTATAAAGACATTAATCCCATAATGAGATCTCCACCCTCACGACCTCATCTCAACATAATTACTTTCCCAAAGCCTTACCACCAGGTACTATCATATTCAGGATTAGCTTCAACATTATATATATATATATATATATATATATATATATATATATATATATATATACTTGGAGGAGGTTGGGGCAGTGGCAGAAACATTCAGTCCATAGCAAAGTCTTTGCCAATCTCTTCCTTTATTCTTTATCAGATTGCAAAGGTATAACATAAATATAGGTAAAAGATGGCACTGGGTGTAGTAGCTACTCAAAATGAATTCTGGAGGTATTGGCTTGTAAGCCTAGCTTAGAAAGGAAATACAAATTAAGGTTTTAGGACCAGAGAACAACATTACACGAGTGCCTGCTAGTTCCAGAGACAGTGAGGGACACTAATGATGGAAACACAAATGACTTATGATCCCTATCCTCAAGAAGTCTTAAATGTGGAGGGAGCATCTTGCTAAGTAATCAGTTGAGTAATGTGATTGAGACACTGGAGAAAAGATGCGGTGATATATTTTAATTCCATAAGAACTGTTTTTAAATTATTTGTCTGAAGTATTTAGCCTGATAATTTTGTAATAGGTATAATAATAAAGTGCTATTGAACCTGTGTACAAGGTCATCCTAAAGTGGATTTATAAAACAAATAGGTTTTTTTCTAGGTTATTGTGTATACCACTTTTCAAAATTCAGAATGTTTGAGTACTACATTCGCTACATTATTGTGGATGGATGGATAGGTAGATAATGTAAATTCCTCAGCTTCAAGATGGTCGTAGCCTAGTTATAGATCCAAACTAAGTATACTGGTCTATGACTAACTCGCTTACAATGTGGTGGTTCTCTGATAAAGATATACAGAGAAATCTGAGGGTAAAGGAGGGAGGTAAAAGTTCTACTTTGAACTGTAAGGAATGGATATAGGAAGTCTTCAAAGAGAAATTAACTTTTGTGCTGTTTTTCAATTGAAGAATTCCAATATATGCAGATTGGGAAGGACATTTCAAGAACAGGGACAGCTGAATCAAAGGACGGTGATATTTTCAAGAATGCTTTATAGGCAATGAAATGGCTACAGGTGGCTGCAGTATTAGGAGCATGGCAGGAGTGGGTTGGAGGAGCTTGGCAATGCCAGCTGGGGTGAGGTGGTGGCAATCTAACTTTCAGGCTAAGGAGATTTATCTTCACATTGTTGGCTGCCAGTTTCCCATTCTCACAAGGTCCTCTTCTACAACGAGTTACAAAGACAAATATGTCTGGTATATTTTTTGGAGGCACAGATTATACATTGACTTATTAAAGCTCCTAAAGAGTAAAGAAGCCATTTGACTTAGTTCAAATCTAGCATTTTTCAAAAGTCTCTAAAACAGAAAAACATTTATGTTTTTCCTCTCAACATCTATTTGAATTCTGTGGAACATCACTGCAGGGAATACCTTGGAATTGAAGAGTTTAAAGAAAGAACCAGGGTGATTATTTTGCCTTTTAAAATGTCACCCTGGTTACAGTGTGTGGTATGGAGTGGAAACCATTAATTTGGAAACAAGGAGATAAAATAAGCTGTTGCTGCACTTTCTCTGGAGAGAGAGAGAAAGAGTGAGAAAGCGTTCAGATCTGCAAGAGAGAAGATGAAATGGGATTTGAGTGCTGATGACAGAAATGGGTAAAGGGGAGAAGTATGAGCAAGCTTTTTTTAGGTGACTTATGCGGTCAGGAGACCTATGGGATTTGGGGAACAAGAGAGGGATCTTGTATACCATTCATTTTCTGCATTGTGGAACTGGATGAATGGTAGGACCATTCACAGAATGAGCAGCACAATGGGAAGGAAGACATTGGTGGATGAAAAATTCACTTTGAAATTTTCACCTATAGAAAAAACACATTAGAGCACAGAGAACCCTCCCTTTTTCTGAGAAATTATTTCTTCTGTTTTCTTCTGTCAATCCCAAAAGTCTCTTCTCCTTTATCTCCCTGTGATGTACTCGCCAAACCTCATTCTCCAGCTCTCCTTAGCTCATGAGCATTCTCCAGACATGCCATGCACATTCACAGGTATGTGCATTGACTCCACTGTTCTGTCATTCCAGAACGACCCTCCTGACTATATGTGTTGGAAATTGTCTTTAGCTCATAGCAACAGACATCCAACTATAATGGCTTAAATTTATAGTGTATCTCATATGAAAACCGAAAGTTCAGATGATAAACAGTCCAGAACTTGTTTTGACTTTATACCAACTTTTCTACCTTTTGATCCACAATCCTTAGCAACAGCTTCTATCCTCAAGGTTACAAAATGACTGATGGAACTCCAATCATCACAACCACATTTCAAACACAATTATGAGAGAGGCAGAAATAATCTACATATTACCTAACTGTTTCTTCTTAAGAAGCCATTCCAATGTTCTATGTAACCACTCATGTTTACATATTATTGGCTATTCCTAGATGTAAGGGGACTAGGAAATAAAACATAGTCTTTCCCTGTAATACATTGTAACTTAGGGAGGAAAATAGTGCAAGGGGATGTTTTTATTTTTTTCAATTTGGTTTTTTAATTTTTCAAGGAAGAAGAAGAAAATACAGAAGAGCAGTCTCTGCCACACTGACCTCCACCTTTTGCAACTCTGCTTGGGGTTGATTTAACTTTAAATCAATCACTGTGTCCTGGAGAAGAAGTTCTCTGAATTGTCCTCCTGCCAGCGCATCTTTTTTCTTCTGAAGCAGGAGCACTGCCTTCTGTTCAGAACTCATTTACTTTATGCTTTCCTTATCCTTTCCTGTACCTCTGGCTCCTTCCTGCAAGATCCTTAGTTGCAATATCTGTTTTTTATTAGTACCCATGTTCTCTTTTGATCTCTTTGAACCTCAGGATCTGATACCACCTCTGGCTCCTAATAGGAACTTAGAATAAGTTGGGTCTAACTCATGGCTGTCAGACTCTAGAGTGCATCAAAATCATCTAGAAGGCTTATTAAGCGTAAATGGCTGGACCATACTCTCAGAGACCCTGATTTAGTAAGATTTAGTCCAGGGACAGAGACTTGCATTAGGCCACAGGGTATTTTCTTGGTGTCTGGATGACTAGCTATACATCTTTCTTGCTCCTCACAGGGCCCATTGTTTTCTCTTTTTTGTACTCTCACCTTTTCACAATCAATAAGAACATCTCAGACAAGTTCACAGTTTGTCAGCTGAGTGAGCCTTGAACAGTAAATGGGAAATGGGCCAATGACAGTCAAGGACGTAGTCTGGACTCCTCACAATACTCATGGTTTACAAAGCCTTGCTTTTTTTTAATTTTTATTTTTTCAGATTTTGTCACCATGACCTTCCTAGTGCATCCCTCCTTCTCTCCCTCACCACATAGTTAAAGGGTCCCATGTTACCAACTCCCCCGCAGGCCCAACTGAATGTTAATTCTCTTGGAAAGTCATGCTAGTCCTGATAAAGGCCCTTCATTGCTAGGAGAACTGCTAACCCCACACAAATCCTCCCAATGATGTTTATGAAATATTTCAGTTGAACTAAAAGATTTTCTCTGGGCCAGTAATTATTGTCATTAACATTTAGATAAGTTGGCTGTGTTCTGCTCTATATTACACTGTGTTCCATTGCCTCATAATGGAGTAAGATAGGAAGGAGTGAGGAATTTCAAACCAAATTGTCTTTGCTAAGAAAGTTCAATGCCTCATTTAGGATGCTTTCTGTATTCCATGAAGCTACCATCCAACATATTCCTACCCCTCTCCTCTGCATTCCTCTGGTGGGGCCTGTAGTGATCCTGAACCCTTTTGTTCCTTATTTATCCCTAGCCAAAAGAGGACTCAGCCTCACTCCTTGTGAGCCAGAACAGATTCATCTGGGGTTCCAAGCTTAAATGGTTCTCCTACGTGGTTCCCTGATTCTTATCTAGCAATCAGGCCTAGAGTGAAGGACTGCAAGGACAAGTTTTGAGCACTCACTTAACTCTGAAAGCACAGGAAACCTAAATCTCCCAGATTTCTCAAAGTATATTGGAAATGCCTGAATCTGTATTCTCTATCACTTAACTTAAAATATAAATATAATCATGCCTAGTATGTCCTTAACAGAAAATCTAACCTGATGATGTACAATGGGCTTTGAGGAGTCAGATAAAAGTTAGTTCCAATGTTTTATATGTTAGGTAGAGCAGGCTGAGAAATGGAGGATTGGATTAAGCCTGCAGATGCGGAGATAGCTATACATGACGCTTTAGCAGCCAGTGGGTGTTAAAGAAACAGGCAGCACATAAAAAAATTAGTGTTTCTTGTGCAGCTCTTTATGGGTCAGCACTTTACAGATGTGATAGGCACCCAGGTTTACCAGGCTGCCATCATCCTGTGCAGTTTCATTAACTTCTAAACTCCTGCATTCAAATAGTAGCACCCCACTGACTTCACTGCCCAAACACAAGGAATTTTATCCCAATTATATTTGTAGTTGTTTACTTTTTGTTTTATATTCTGAAAGTAATCAAATCTACAAAAAGGTTGAAAATTAATACTTCATTAATTCTTAATCATTTTGACATACTGGCTTTAAACACCTTCTTTTGGTCTCTCTCTGTCTTTGACTCTTTCTCTTCTCACCACACACACACACACACACACATACACACATATACACGCACACGCACATGCGCACACGCACATGCACACACACACACACACACACACACACACACACACACACAGAGATACCTCCATGCACACTGTTTTTGTGAACTATTTGAAATGAGTTTCAGGGCTCAGAAGCAGGTTAATCTTCTCCTCAGAAATTTTTACTGTGTACTGAAATAAACTGTTGGCTACTAAAATAAAATTATTTTCACAACCTTTAATGTGAAAATTTTCTCCTGGCCATTGGACTGCCCACCCCATAGCGAGTGACTGGAAACTGCTTTCTGGAGCTTGAGGTCTATGTCTCTAGGTCTGTTTGAACTCCCACAGCATTTTTAAGGCTGAGAGAAAGTCACACATGTCATGTCTGCAGAAATGATAGCAGGGTAACCACCCACACCAGTAAATTTTAATTTTTAAAGTTTTATTGTATTTTAATTATGATATAATAATTGTCGATATTTATTGGGTACAGTGTGATGTTTTGTTACACATATACATTGCGTAGTGATCTGATCAGAGTAATTAGCATATCCATCACCTCAAACATTATCAACTCTTTGTAGTGAGAAAACTCAGAATCCTCTTTTCTAGCTATTAACATTTGGAAATATGTAATAATTATGAACTTTAGTCATGCTATAGTGCAAGGAAACACTTGTACTTATTTTCCCTAACTCTTCTAACTTTGTACTAATTGACCCACCTCTCACAGTTCTCTGATCCTTCCTACCCTCTGTAGCCTCTGATTACCCATTGCTCTATTCTCTTGTTTTTACCCTTTAATTACAGAGGTATATGTGCAGGTTTCTTATGTAGGTAAATCTGTCCTGGGGGTTTGTTGTATGGATAATTTCGTCACCAGGAATTAAGACTAGTACCCACTAGTTATTCTTCCTGACCTTCTCTCTTGTCCTGTAATTGACCCTCTGATAGGCCTTATTGTCTGCTGTTTTCCTCTATGTGTCCATGTGTTCTCATCACTTAGCTCCCAATTATAAATGAGAACATGCAGTATTTGGTTTTCTATTCATGAATTAGTCTCCTAAGGATAATGGCCTGCAGCTCCATCCATGTCTTACATGGGACATGATCTCATACTTTTTTATAGCTGCATGGTATTCCACAGTATGTATGTACCACATTTCCCTTATTCAGTCTACCATTGATGGGTATTTAGATTGATTCCATGTCATCTCTATTGTGAATAGTGCTGAAATGAACATACACATGCATGTGTCTTTATAATATATTATTTGTGGTATATACCCAGTATTCAATTGCTGGGTCAATGGTAGTTCTGTTTTTAGGCCTTTGGGGGATCACCATACTGTTTTCTAAAATGGTTAAACTAATTTACACTCCCACCAACAGTGTATAAGCATTTGTATCCACAGCCTTTTCAGTACTTGTTTTTTTTTTTGTTTGTTTGTTTTTTAAGTAATAGCCATTCTGACTAACAAGAGATAGTATCTCATTGTTGGTTTGATTCGTATTTCTCTCATAAGCAATGTGTTGACCATTTTTTCATTTGCCTGTTGGTCCCATGTATGTCTTCTTTACAAAAGTGTCTGTTCATCCCCTTTACCTGCTTTTTAATGGGGTTGTTGGTTTGTTTCTTATAAATTTGAGTTCCTCATAGATGCTGGATATTAGATCTTTGACGATACCTAGTTAGCAAATATTTTCTCATTCTGTAGGTTGTCTGAACTGCATTGATAGTGTCTTTTGCCCTGCAGAAACTCTTTAGTTTAATTAGATTCCACTTGTCAATTTTTGCTTTTGTTCCAATTGCTTTTGGCATTTTTGTCATGAAAACTTTGCTCATTCCTATGTCCAGAATGGTATTGTCTAGGATGTCTTCCACAGTTTTTATAGTTTGGGATTTTACATTTAAGTTTTTAATTCATCTTAAGTTGATTTTTGTATATAGTATAAGGAAGAAGTCCAGTTTCAGTCTTCTTCACATGGCTAGCCACTTATCCCAGCAAGATTTATTAAATAGGAAATCTTTTTCCCATTGCTTGTTTTTGTCAGATTTGTCAAAGATCAGAAGGTTGTAGAAGTACAGCCTTATTTCTCTGATCTCTATTCTGTTCTCTAGGTCTATGTGTCTGTTTTTGTACCAGTACCATGCTGTTTTGGTTACTGTAGTCCTGTAATATAGTTTGAAGTTGGGTAGCATGATGACTCCAGCTTTGTTCTTTTTGCTTAGGATTGCCTTTGCTATTTTGGCTCCTTTTTGGTTCCATATGAATTTTAAAATAATTTTTTCTAGTCCTGTGAAGAATCTCAGTGGTAGTTTGATAAGAAAAGCGTTGAATCTATACATGGCTTTGGGCAGTATGGCCATTTTAGTGATATTGGTTCTTCTTATCCATGAGTGTGAAATGTTTTTACATTTTTTGGTGTCTTCTCTGATTTCTTTGAGCAGTGTTTTGTAGCTTTCCTTATAGAGATATTTCAGCCCCCTATTTAGTTGTATTGCTAGGTATTTTATTCTTTTGGTGGCAATTGTGAATGCAGTTGTGTTCCCGATTTGGCTCTCAACTTGACTGTTGTGTGTGTATAGGAGTGCTAATGCACATTAATTTTGACTTTGAGATTTTATTGAAATTGTTTATCAGCTTGAGGAGCTTTGGGGCCAAAATTATAGGATTTTCTAGCTACAGAATCACGTAATCTGCAAACAGGGATAGTTTGACTTCCTCTTTTCCTATTTGGGTCCTCTTTATTTCTTTCTCTTGCCCAATTGCTGTAGCCAGGACTTCCAATATTATATTGAATACAAGTGGTGAGAGATGACATCCTTGTTTTTTTTTTTTTCACCAATTTTCAAGGGGGATGCTTCCAGATTTTGCTATTCAATATGACGTTGGCTGTGTTTGTCATAGTTGGCTCTTATTATTTTGATATGTTCCTTCAATACCTAATTTACTGAGAGTTTTTAACATGGAGTGTTGAAATTTATTGAAAGCCTTTTCTGCATCTATTGAAATAATCATGTGGTTTTTGTATTTAGTTCTGTTAATGTGATGAATCACATTCATTGATTTGCATATATCGAAGTAACCTTGCTTCCCAGGGAAAAAGCTTACTTGATAGTGGTGAATAAGCTTAATGATGTGCTGCTGAATTCAGTTTGCCAATATATTGTCTAGGATTTTTGCATCAAAGTTCAATGAGGATATTGGCCCAATGTTTCCTTTTTTTATTGTTGTATGTCTGCCTGGTTTTAGTATCAGAATCATGCTGGCCTAATAGAATGAGCTACAAAGGACTCCTTTCTCCTCAATTTTTTGAAATAGTTTTATTTAGAATGATATGAGCTCTTTTTTGTATTTCTGGTAGAATTCAGCTGTCATTCTGTCTAATCCTGGGTTTTTATTGTTGTTATTGGTAGGCTCTTTACTACTGATTCAAATTCAGAGTCATTATTGGTCTATTTAGAGATTCAGTTTCTTCTTGGTCCAGTTTTGGGAGGGTATTTGTGTCCAGGAATTTATCCATTTTTTTCTACATATTTTAGTTTATGTGCATAGAGGTATTCATAATACTCTCTGATGGTTGTTTTTCTGTGGGGTCAGTGGTAATATCCCCACACTGTTTCTGATTCTGTTTACTTAAATCTTCTTTATTTTCTTCTTTATTAGTCTAGCAGTCTGTTTTATTAAATTTGTCAAAATACCAGCTCCTGTATTGATTGATCTTTTGAATGGTTTCTTATGTCTTACTCTTTTTCAGTTCACCATTGATTTTGGTTATTTCTTGTTCTCTGCTTGCTTTGGGGTTAGTTTCCTCTTGGTTCTCTAGTTCTTTTAGTTGTGATGTTAGATTATTAAATTGAAATATTTCTACCTTTTTGATGTGAGCATCTACTACTACAACTTTCCATCAAAACACTGCCTTAGAGGTGTCCCAGAGGTTCTAGTATATTGTATCTTTGTTCTTTTTAGTTTCAAAAAACTTACTGATTTCTGCCTTCATCCATTATTTACCCAGAAGTCATTCAGGAGAAGTTTAGCCAATTTCCATGTAATTATATGGTTTAGTTTGAATTACTTAGCCTTGATTTCTAACTTGATTGTGCTATGGTCAGAGAGTATGGTTGTTATGATTTTATTTTTTATTATTTTTGGCATTTGCTAAGGAATGTTTCCTCTCTGATTATGTTGTTGATTTTAGAATATGTGTCATATGGCAATAAAAAGAATGTATATTCTATTGTTTTTGGGTGGAGCATTCTGTAGATGTATATCAGGTCCATTTGATCCAGTGCTAAGTTCAGGTTCTGGATATCTTTGCTAAGTTTTTGCCTTGATGCTTTGTCTAATACTGTCAGTGGGGTGTCTAATACTGTCAGTCTCCAACTAATACTGTGTGGGTGTCAATATCTCTTGGTAGGTCTCTAAGAACTTGCTTTATTAGTCTAGGTGCTCCTGTGTTGGGTGCATATATATATATATATTTACGATAGCTAAGTCTTCTGGGTGAATTGAGCTATTTACCATTATGTAATGCCCTTCTTTGTCTTTTTTGTTCTTTATTGGTTTAATGTCCCTTTTATCTCCAGTTAAGATTGCAACCCCTGCATTTTTTGTTTTTCATTTTCTTGGTAGATTTTTCTCCATCTCTTTATTTTGAATGTATGGTTATCATTGCATGTGAGATGGGTCTATTGAAGACAGCATACATATGGGTCTTGGTTCTTTATCCAGCTTGCCACTGTATGCCTTTTCATTGGGACATTTAGCCCATTTACATTGAAGATTAGTGTATACATTGAAGATTAGGTATATTGCACTTTAGGTTCTGGGGTACATGTGCAGAACATGGAGGATTGTTGCATAGGTACATACATGGCAATGTAGTTTGCTGCCTCCATCCTTGTCACTTATATCTGGCATTTCTCCCCATGTTATCCCTCCCCAAATCCCTACCCCCTGCTGTCCCTCCCCTAGTCCCCCCCAAATGACACCGGTGTGTGATGCTCCCCTCCCTGTGTCCATGTGTTCTCATTGTTCAACACTCACCTATGAGTGAGAACATGTGGTGTTTGATTTTCTATTCTTGTGTCAGTTTGCTGAGAGTGATGGTTTCCAGGTTGATCCAGGTGCCTACAAAGGACACAAACTCACCATTTTTCATGGCTGCACAGTATTCCATGGTGTATATGTGCCAAATTTTCTTTTTCCAGTCTATCATTGATGGGCATTTGGGTTGGTTCCAGGTCTTTGCTATTGTAAACAGTGCCACAATGAACATGTGTGTGCATGTGTCTTTATAATAGAACGATTTATAATCCTTTGGATATGTATCCAGTAATGGGATTATTGGGTCAAATGAAATTTCTATTTCTAGGTCCTTGAAGAATCGCCACACTGTCTTCCATAATAGTTGAACTAATTTATACTCTCTCCAACAGTGTAAAAGTGTTCCTATTTCTGCACATCCTCTCCAGCATCTGTTGTCTCCAGATTTTTTAATGATCGCCATTCTAACTGGCATGAGATGGTATCTCAATGTGGTTTTGATTTGCATTTCTCTAATGACCAGTGATGATCAGCATTTTTTGATATGTTTGTTGTCCTCATATATGTTTTCTTTCAAAAAGTGTCTGTTCATATCCTTTGCCCACTTTTGAATGGGTTTGTTTGTTTCTTTCTTGTAGATCTGCTTTAGTTCTTTGTAGATTCTGGATATTAGCCCTTTGTCGGATGGGTAGATCACAAAATTTTTTGTCCATTCTGTTGGTTGCAAGTTCACTCTAATGATTGTTTATTCTGCTGTGGAGAATTTCTGGAGTTTAATTAGATTCCATTTGTCTATTTTGGTTTTTGTTGCCAATGCTTTTGGTGTTTTAGTCATGAAGTCCTTGCCTATGCCTATGTCTTGAATGGTTTTGCCTAGGTTTTCTTCTACAGTTTTTATGGTGTTAGGTTTTGTTTAAATCTTTAAGCCATCTGGAGTTAATTTTAGTGTAAGGTGTAAGGAAGGGGTCCAGTTTCTGCTTTCTGCAAATGGCTAGCCAGGTTTCCCAACACCATTTATTAAACAGGGAATCCTTTCCCCATTGCTTGTTTTTGTCAGGTTTGTCAAAAATTAGATGGTTGTAGATGTGTGGCATTGCCTCCAAGGCCTCTGTTCTCTTCCATTGGTCTATATGTCTGTTTTGGTACCAGTACCATGCTGTTTTGATTACTGTAGACTTGTAGTATAGTTTGAAGTCAGGTAGCATGATGCTTCCAGCTTTGTTCTTTTTGCTTACGATTGACTTGGCTATGGGGTCTCTTTTGGTCCCACATCAAGTTTAAGGTGGTTTTCTTCAGTTTTATGAAGAGGGTCATAGGCAGCTTGATGAGGATAGCATTGAATCTATAAATTACTTTGGGCAGTATGGCCATTTTCACAAAATTAATTCTTCCTGTGAGCATGGAATGTTTTTCCATCTGTTTGTGCCTTCTCTTTTTACCTTGAGCCATGGTTTGTAGTTCTCCTTGAAGAGGTCCTTTACATCCTTTGTTAGTTGTATTCCGAGGTATTTTATTCTCTGTAGCAATTGTGAATGGCAGTTTGTTCTTAATTTGGCTCTCCTTAAGTCTGTTATTGATGTATGGGAATGCTTGTGATTTCTGCACATTGATTTTGTATCCTGAGACTGCTGAAGCTGCTTATCAGCTTCAGGAGATTTTGGGCTGAGACAATGGGGTCTTCTAAATATACAATCATGTTTTCTGCAAATGGAGACAATTTGACTTCCTCCTTTCCTAATCGAATATCATTTATTTCATTTTCTTGCCTGATTGCTCTGGCTAGAACTTCCAATACTGTATTGAATAGGAGTGGTAAGAGAGGGCATCCTCATCTAGTACCAGATTGCAGAAGGAATGCTTCCAGTTTTTGCCCATTCAGTATGATATTGGCTGTGGGTTTGTCTTAAATAGCTTTTATTGTTTTGAGATACATTCCATCAATACCTGGTTTATTGAGAGTTTTTAGAATAAAGCGCTGTTGAATTTTGTCAAAGGCTTTCTCTGCTTCTATTGAAATAATCATGTGGTTTTTGTCTTTGGTTTTGTTTATGTGGTGAATTATGTTTATAGACTTGCATATGTTGAACCAGCCTTTCATCCCCAAGATGAAGCCTACTTGATCATGATGGATAAGCTTTTTGATGTGCTGTTGCAATCAGTTTGCCAGTATTTTATTCAAGATTTTTACATCTATGTTCCTCATCGATTTTGGCATGAAGTTTTCTTTTCTTGTTGAGTCTCTGCCTGGTTTTGGTATCAGGATGATGTTGGTCTCATAAAATGATTTGTGAAGGATTTCCTCTTTTTGGATTGTTTTAAATAGTTTCAGAAGGAATGGTACCAGCTCCTCTTTGTATGTCTGGTAGAATTTGGCTGTGAAACCATCTGGACCTGGGCTTTTTTTGGTTGGTAGGCTATTAATTGCTGCAACTTCAGCCCTTGTTATTGGTCTATTCATGGTTTTGACTTCTTCCTGGTTTAAGTTTGGAAGGGTGCAGGTTTCCAGGAATTTATCAATTTCTTCCAGGTTTAGTGGTTTATGTGCATAAAGTTGTTTGTAGTAATCTCTAATGGTGGTTTGTATTTTCTTGGAATCAGTGGTGATATCACCTTTTTATTTTTTATTGCATCTATTTGATTCTTCTCTCTTTTCTTTTTTATTAATCTGGCTAGTGGTCTGTATATTTTGTTGATCTTTTCAAAAAACGAGCTCCTAGATTTATTAATTTCTTGAAGGATTTTTTGTGTCTCTATCTCCTTCAATTCTGCTCTGATCTTAGTTATTTCTTGTCTTCTGCTAGCTTTTGAGTTTTTTTGATCTTGCTCCTCTAGCTCTTTTAATTTTGGTGATAGGATGATGATTTTAGATCTTTCCTTGCTTCTCATGTGGGCATTTATTGCTATAAATTTTCCTCTAGACACTGCTTTAAAAGTGTCCCAGAGATTCTGGTATGTTGTGTCTTCGATCTCATTGGTTTTGAAGAACATCTTTATTTCTGCCTTCATTTCATTTTTTATCCAGTCAACATTCAAGAGCCAGTTGTTCGGTTTTCATGAAGCTGTGCGGTTCTGAGTTAGTTTCTTAATCCTGAGTTCTAATTTGATTGCACTGTGGTCTAAGAGACTGTTTGTTATGATTTCCATTCTTTTGCATTTACTGAGGAGTGATTTACTTCCAATTATGTGATCAATTTTGGAGTGGGTGTGATGTGGTGTTGAGAAAAATGTATATTCTGTGGATTTGGGGTGGAGAGTTTTGTAAATGTCTATTAGGTTTGCTTGGTCCAGATTTGAATTCAAGTCCTGGATATCTTTGTTAATTTTCTGTCTCATTCATCTGTCTAATATTGACAGAGGAGTGTTTGATGTGTGAATTTAATCTTGTCATCATTATGTTACCTGGTTATTATACAGACCTGTTTGTGTGGTTGCTTTATAGTGTCACTGCTCTGTGTATTGAAACGTGTTTTTATAGTGGTTGATAACAATCTTTCCTTTCCAGAATTGATGCTTTCATTAGGAACTCCCTTAAGGCAAGTCTGGTGGTAGCTAATTCCCTCAGTTTTTGGTTGTCTAAAAGGGATCTTATTTCTCCTTCTTTTATGAAGCTTAGCTTGGCTGGATATGAAATTCTAGATTGGAATTTTCTTCTTTAAGAATGTTGAATATTGGCCCCCAATCTCTTCTGGCTTGTAGCTTCAGCTGAAAGGTCTGCTGTTAGTCACTTGTGCTTCCGTTTGTAGGTGACCCGACCTTTCTCTTTAGCTGCTTTTAACAGTTTTCCTTTCATTTCAACCTTGGAGAATATGATAATTATTTCTCTTAAGGATAATTTTCTTGTGAAGTATCTTAAATGGGGTTCTCTACATTTCCTGAATTTGAATGTTGGTCTCTCCAGTTAGGTTGGGGAAGATCTCATGGATGATATCACATCCTGAAATATGTTTTCCAAGTTGCTTACACTCTCCCCATCTTTTACAGGGATATCCATGAGTCATAAATTTTATCTTTTTTTTTTTTTTTGAGACAGAATCTTGCTATGTTGCCCAGGCTGGAGTGCAGTGGTGTGATCTCAGCTCACTGCAGCCTTCGCCTCCTGGGTTCAAGGGATTTGTGAACTGCTTCAGCCTCCTGAGTAGCTGGAATTACAGATGCCCACCATGATACCTGGGTAATTTTTGTATTTCTTTTACAGATGAAGTTTTACCATGTTGGCCAGGCTGATGTCAAACTCCTGACCTCAGGTGATCCACCCACCTTGGCCTCCCAAAGTGCTGGGATTACAGGCGTGAGCCACCATGCCCAGCCAGATTTTGTCTCTTTACATAATTCCATGTGTCTCAGAGGTTTTGTTCATTCCTTTTCATTCTTTTTTCTCTATTTTTACGTGACTGCCTTAGAAATCCAGCCTTCAAGTTTTGATATTCTTTCCTGAGCTTTATCTATTCTGGTGTTAATACATGTGATTGCATTATGAAGTTCTTATAGTGCATTTTTCACCTATATCAGGTCTGTTACATTCTTTTCTATACTGGCTGTTTGGTCTGTCAGATCCTGTATCATTTTATTGGGATTTGCAGCTTTCATGGAGACAAAATAAATAAATAAATAAAAATGGACTCCTCTCTAACTGATTTTATGTGGTCAGCATCATTCTGATATCAAAACCTGGCAGAAACACAACAGTATAGAAACTTCAGACCAATATCCCTGATGAACGTTGATGCAAAAATCCAGGGTTTTAAAAAAATTATTATTATTTGGAATGGTTTCAGAAGGAATGGTACAAGCTCCCCTTTGTACCTCTGGTAGAATTCAGCTGTGAATCCATCTAGTCCTGGGCATTTTTTAGTTGGTAGGCTATTGATCACTGCCCCAATTTCAGAACTTGTTATTGTTTTATTCAGGGACTCAACTTCTTCTTGGTTTAGTCTTGGGAAGGTGTATGTGTCCAGGAATTTATCCATTTCTTCTAGATTTTCTAGTGCATTTTTTGCATAGAGGTGTTTATAGTATTCTCTGATAGTAGTTTGTATTTCTGTGGGGTCGGTGGTGATAACCCATCTATCATTTTTTATTGTGTCTGTTTGATACTTCTCCCTTTTCTTCTTTATTAGTCTAGCTAGTGGTCTATCTATTTTGTTAATTTTTTCCAAATTCTCTTTTAGTTCTGCTCTGATCTTAGTTACTTCTTGTCTTCTGCTAGCTTTTGAAATTGTTTGCTGTTGTTTCCTTAGTTTTTTTGTGATGGTAGCGTGTTGATTTGAGATCTTTCCAGCTTTCTGATGTGAGCTTTTAGTGCTGTAAATTTCTCTCTTAACTTTGCTTCAGTTATGTCCCAGAGATTCTGGTACATTGTCTCTTTGTTCTCATTGGTTTCAAAGAACTTCTTGATTTCTGGCTTAATTTTATTATTTACCCAGTAGTCATTCAGGAGCAGATTGTTCAATTATCATGTAGTTTTGTGGTTTTGAATGAGTTTCTGAATCTTGAGTTCTAATTTGATTGCACTGTAGTCTGAGACACTGTTGGTTATTATTTCAGTTTTTTGCACTTGCTGAGGAGTGTTTTACTTCCAATTTTGTGGTTGATTTTAGAGTAAGTGTCACATGGCACTGAGAATAATGTATATTCTGTTGACTTTTGGTGCAGAGCTCTGTAGATATCTATTAGGTTGACTTTGTCCAGAGCTGATTTCAAGTCCTGAATATCCTTGTTAATTTTCTGTTATGTTGATCTAATATCGACAGTGGGATGTTAAATTCTCCCACTATTATTGTGTGGGAGTCTGAGCTTCTTTGTAGGTCTCTAAGAACTTGTTTTATGAATTTGGGTGCTCAAATATTAGGTGCATATGTAATTAGGATATTTAGCTCTTCTTGTTGCATTGATCCCTTTACCATTACGTATATGCCCTTCTTGGTCCTTTTGGATCTTTGCTGGTTTAAAGCCTATTTTTGTCAAAGACTAGGATTACAACCCCTGCTTTTTTTATTTATTTTTTTTGTCTTTTCATTTGGTTGGTAGATATTCATCCATCCCTTTATTTGGAGCCTATGTGTGTCTTTGCACGTGAGATGGGTCTCTTAAACACAGCACACAGATGGGTGTTGAATCTTTATCTAATTTGTCAGTCTGTGTCTTCTCCTTGGGGCACTAAGCCCATTTATATTTAAGGTTAATACTGTTATGTGTGAGTTTGATCCTGTTATCATGATGCTAGCTGGTTATTTTGCCCACCAGTTGATACAATGTCTTCATAGAATCATCAGTCTTTACATTTTGGTGTATTTTTGCATTGGCTGGTACCAGTGTTTCCTTCCCATATTTAGTGCTTCCTTCTAGAGCTCTTGCAAGGCAGTCCTGGTGGTGACAAAATCCCTTAGCATTTGCTTCTCTGGAAAGAATTTTATTTCTGATTCACTTATTAAGCTTAGTTTGGCTGAATATGAAATTCTGGGTTGAAAATGCTTTTTTTTTTTTAAGAATCTTGAATATTGACCCTCACTCTCGTCTGGCCTGTAGGGTTCCTGCTGAGAGATCTCCTGTTAGTCTGATAGGTTTCCCTTTATAGGTGACCTTACCTTTCTCTCTGGCTCCCCTTAACATTTTTTTCTTCATTTCAACTTTGGTGAATCTGATGATTAAGTGTGTTGGGGTTGATCTTCTTGTGAAGCATCTTACTGGTGTTCTCTGTATTTCCTGAATGAATCTTGGCCTGTCTTGCTAAATTGGGGATGTTCTGTAAAATCCTGAAGTGTGTTTTCTAACTTGGTTTCATTCTTCCTGTCTCTTTCAGGTACTCCAGTCAATCGTAGGTTCAGTCTTTTCACATAGTCCTACGTTTCTTGGAGGATTTGTTCATTCCTTTTCATTCTTTTTTCTCTAATCTTGTCTGCATGCCTTATTTTGGCAAGGTGGTTTTCAGACTCGGATAGCCTTACTTCTGCTTGATTGACTTAGCTATTGATACTTCTGATGCTGCACAAAGTTTTCCTACTGTGTTTTTCAGCTCCTTCCTATCATTTATATTCCTCTCTAAACTGGTTATTTTAGTTAGCAGTCCCTGTAACCTTTTATCCAGGCTTTTAGCTTCTTTGCACTGGGTTAGAACATGCTCCTTTAGCTCACAGGATTTTGTTATTACCCATCTTCTGAAGCTTATTTCTCCAATTCATCACTCTCATTCTCTGTTCATCATTGTGTCCTTGCTGGAGAGGTTTTGTTATCATTTGGAGAAGAAGAGGTATTCTGACTTTGGGAATTTTCAGCGTTTTTGTGCTGGTTTTTGCTCATCTTCATAGATTTTTCTACCTTTGATCTTTGAAGCTGATGCCCTTTGGATTGGGTTTTTGTTGGGGGGAGGGTGCCTTTTGTTATTGTTGCTTTCTGTTTGTTAGTTTTTCTTCTAATAGGCCCCTCTTCTCAGATCTGCTACAGATTGCTAGAGATCCACTCCAGACCCTGTTTGCCTGAGTGTCACCAGTGGAGGCTGCAGAACAGCAAGGATTGCTGCCTGCTTATTCCTCTGGAAGCTTCATCCCAGAGGGGCACCTCCCAGGTGCCAGCCAGAGCTCTCCTGTATGAGCTATCAGTCCTTGTCGGGAGGTCTCTCCCAGTCAGGAGGCATGGGGGTCAGGGACCCACTTGAGGAGGCAGTCTCTCCCTTAGCAGAGCTGGTACACTGTGCTGGGAGAATCCCCCTTGTCAGGATCAGCTGCTGTCTTTAGAGCTGGCAGGCAGGAAAGATTAACTTTGTTGAAGCTGTGACCCCAGCTGCCCCTCCCCCCAAATCAGGTGCTCTGTCACAGGGAGATGAGAGTTTTGTCTGTAAGCCCCTAGCTGGAGCTCATGGATTTCCTGCAGAGATACTCTGCCCAGTGGAGGAATATAAGGAAGCAGTCTGGCCACAGCGGCTTTGCTGTGTGTCTGCAAATTCCAAACCTCCCAGTCTCCTTAGCCATGCTTGGCTTATTTCTCTTAACATAATGTCCTCTAGGCTTATCTGGATTGTAGCAAATGACAGAGTTTCATTATTTTATATAGCTGAGTAGTATTAACTTGTATATGTATACAACAATTTTTTTTTTTTGAGACAGAGTCTCACTCTGTCACCCAGGCTGCAGAGCAGTGGATGATCTTTGCTCCCTGCAACCTCTGCCTCCCAGGTTCAGGCAATTCTCCTGCTTCAGCCTCCTGAGTAGCTGGGATTACAGGTGCATGCAACTATGCCTGGCTAATTTTTGTATTTTTAGTAGAGACAGCGTTTCACCATGTTGTTCAGACTAGTCTCGAACTCTTGACCTCGTGATCCACCTGCCTCGGACTCCCAAATTGCTGTAATTACAGGTGTGAGCCACCGTGTCTAGCCGTATACAATATTTTAAATATCTGTTTATTCTTTGATGGATATTTTGGTTCATTCCATGCTTTGGCTTTTGTGAATAGTGCTACAAAAACAAGAAAGTGTAGCTTTCTTTGACGCATTGATTTTATTTCCTTTGAATAGCCAGTACTGGGTTTGTTTGACCATATGGTAGTTCTATTTATGGTTTCTTGAGAAAGCTCCATACTGTTGTCCATAATGACTGTACTAATTTACATTCTCAACAATAGTGTACAAATTCCGTGTCCTCCACATCCACACCAGCATTTGTTTTTTACCCTTTAGATAATATCCAATCTTATTGGCATGAGCTAATGTCATCCTGGTTTTGATTTACACTTCTCTGATGATTAGTATTGTTGAACATTTTTCCCTATACTTGTTGGCCATTTGTATGTCTTCATTTGAGAAAAGCCTGTTCAGATATTTTGCCCATTTTTTAAATCAGATTTTTAAACGATGTTGAAATTTTTGAGTTCTTTATGTATTCTCCATATAAACCCCTTGTCAGCTTGTAAATATTTTCTTCCACTCTATAGACTATATCTTCACTCTGTTGATTGTTTTCTTTCTTTTGCGTAAGCTTTTTAGTCTGATGCATTCCCATTTGGTTATTGTTGTTGTCATTACCCGTGCTTTTGAGATCTTATTTTGAAAAAAAGCATTTCCCCAACAAATGTCGTGAAACGTTTGTCCTGTTTTCTTCTAGTCATTTTATAGTTCCAGGTCTTACGTTCAAATGTTTAATTAATTTTGATTTGACTTTTGTGTATAGTGATAGAGGTCTGGTTTTGTTTTTCTGCTTGTTGAGGGCCAGTCATCCCAGCAACATTCACTAAAGAGCCTGTCCTTTTTCCAGTGCATACTGTTGGCACCGTAGTAGAAAATCTGTTTACTGTAAATGTGTGAATTTATTTCTGGGTACTCTCTTCTGTTCCATTTGTCCATGTGTCTGTTTTCATGCCAGTAGCATGTTGTCTTGGTTATTATAGCTTTGTAGTATATTTTGAAATCAAGCAGTATGATGCCTCCAGCTTTATTGTTATTGCTCAAGATTATTACTTTGGTTATTTAGGATCTTTTGTGATTCCATACAGATTTTAGGATTTTTTTCTACTCATATGAATAATATTATTGATATTTTAATGAAGATTGTATTAAATGTGAAGATTGCTTTTTTGTTATATATATATATATATTTTGAAGATATTATTTTTTCCAATTCATTACCATGAGATATTTTTCTATTTATTTGTCTCTTCTTTAATTTATTTTAGCAATGTTTTATAATTTTATCATGGAAAATTTTCACTTCTTTGGTTAAATTTATTTCTAAGAAATTTTTGATAACTCTCCCAAATGGAATTGTCATCTTAATTTTTCTAAGGTAGTTCACTGTCAGTATATAGGAATAGTTTTGTATGTTAATTTTGTATTTTGCAACTTTACTAAATTTGTTTATTATTTCTAGTAGTTTTTGGTGGAGTCTTTAGTGTTTTCTAGGTGTAAGATTATGTCATCTGAAAACAGGAATAATCTAACTTCCTCCTTTCAAACTTGGATCCTTTACTTCTTTCTCCTGACAAATTGCTCTGACTTGTACTTCCAGAAGTGTGTTGAATAGAAATGATGAAAGTGGGCTTCCTTGCCTTCTTCCAGATCTTATAAGAAATGCTTTTTACTTGCCCTTGCTTATGTGATGTTAGCTTTGTTTGTGGTATATGGCATTTAATGTGTTGAGGTACATTCCTGCCATACCTAATTTGCTGAGAGTTTTTAGCGTGGGTTGTTGAATTTTTAAAAATATTTTTCTGTGTATAATAAAATAAACATAAGATTTTTGTTCTTGATTGTGTTAATAATTTGTAAGAGAATTAGTATTGAGATGTATAATTTTTTTGTGGGAGGGGGTTGTTGTAGAGGTGTTGTTGGGTTGCTAAAATTATCAGGGGTAATAATCACGCCATTAGGGCAAGAAGAGGAAATGTTAGTGGGTCTGAGAAGAAAGCTAATGTATGACATACATTGATTTGCATGTGTTGAACCAATCTTTTATCACTAGGGTAAACCCCACTTGATCATGGTGGATGATCTTTTTAATGTGCTACTAAATTTGATGTGTGAATATTTTATTGAGAATTTTTACATGTATCTTCATTAGGAATATTGGCCTGTGTGGTTTTTTTTTTAATTGTTTGTTTGCATTTTATTGTGTTCTTGTTTACTTTTGGTTTCAGGGAGTATTAGTACATTCTCATACTGCTCTGAAGAAATACCCAAGACTAGGTAATTTCTACAGAAAGAAAGGATTAATGGACTCACAGTTTCACATGGCTGGGGAGACCTCACCATTGTGGTGGATGGTGAAGGAGGAGCAAAGGCACTTCTTACATGGTGACAGGCAAGAGAGGGTGTGCAGGAAAACTTCCCTCTATAAAATCATCAGATCTTGTGGAACTTACTTACTATCACTAGAATAGCACAGGGAAAAACCTGCTCCCGTGATTCAATTATCTCTCACCTGTTTCCTCCCACAATACATGGGGTTTATGAGAACTACAATTCAACATGAGATTTGGGTGGGGACACAACCAAACCATACCACAGGGTAATGCTGGCCTTATAGATTGAGTTTGGAATAATTGCCTTCTCTTCAATTTTCTGGAATAGTTTGAGAATAATTGGTATTCGTTCTTCTTTAAATGTTTAATAGAATTAGCCAATAAAATCATTAAATTTCTTTGATGAGAGCCTTTTTTATTAATGATTCAGTCGCATTACTCATTTTTGGTCTCTTTAGGTTTTCTGTTTCTACATGATTCTCTCTTGTTCGGTTGTATGTGTAGAAATTATTATTTTTAAAATATTTTTCAATTTGGCATATAGTTGTTCATAATTATGAACCTTTGTATTTTTGTATTGTCAATTTACACTGACTCCTTTTTTATTTCTGATTTATTTATTTAGATCTTCTCTTTTTCTTAGTCTTGTTAAAGTTTTGTTAATTTTATCTTTTCAAAAATCCAACTCATTGATTTTCTTATGTATTGATGTTTTTAGTTTCTATTTGATATTGTTCTTTATTTATTTCTGCTATTTATTTTGGGTTTGATTCTTGCTTTTCTGTTTCCTTGAGGTTCACTATTAGATTATTTGAAATCATTTTACTTTCTTGATGTCAGTATTTATTACTGCAAACTTTCCTCTCAGCACAGCTTTTTGATATATTCCATAGGTTTCAAAATGTACTTTCATTTTTATTTATCTCAAAAAAATTTTTAAACTTTATTTTACATTTCTTTATTGACCTGTTGATCATTCAAAAGCATATTGTTTGATTTTCCATGTGTGTGTATAGTTTCCAAAATTACTCTTGTTATTAATTTCTAGTTTTATTTTATTGCAGTCAGAAAGGATACTTGATATGATTTTGATTTTTAATAATTTGTTAAAGCTTGTTTTGTGCCCTAACAGATGGTTTATTCTTGACAGTATTTTATATGCAATTCAGAAGAATATATATTCTTTACCTTTGTATAGAATTTTCTGTAAATGTTTATTAAGTTGATTTGATCTAGATTGCAGTTTAAGTCCAGTGTTTCTTTGATTTTCCATCTGGGTAGTCTATTCACTGCTGAAAGTGGAGTGTTCCCACAATTACTATATTAAAGTTTGTATCTTCTTGTAGGTCTATTAATACTCACTTTCTATATTTGATTGTTCCCACATTAGGTGCATATATATTTCCAGTTGTTATATTTTCCTGTTGTATTGAGAACTTTATCATTATATAATGGGCTTTTTTATATCTTTTTAGTTTTTGGCTTAAAGTCTATTTTATTTGGCTTAAAGTTTATTTTAGTTTTTGGCTTTAGTTTTTTTATATCTTTTTAGTTTTTGGCTTAAAGTCTATTTTATCTGATAAAAGTATTGCTACTCCTGCTCTTGTTTTGTTTTCATTTGTATAAAATATCTTTCTTTACCCTTCACTTTATGTGTACCCTAACAGGTTAAGTGAGTCTCTTGTAGGCAAAATATAGTTACCTCTTTTTGTGTTACCCATTTAGCCACTCTGTGTTTTGCAATTAGAGAATTTAATCTATTTGCAATCAATGTAATTATTAATAAGTAAGGGCTTACTACTGCTATTTCATTACTAGTTTTCTAATTGTTTTCTAGACCCTTTCTTTCTGGCTCTCTTACTGTATACTTTAATGAATAAATAAACAAGCCCATTCAAAAGTGGGCAAAGGATATGAACAGGCGCTTTACAAAAGGAGACATACATGAGGCCAATAAACATATGAAAAAATGCTCATCATCACTGGTCATTAGAGAAATGCAAATCAAAACTACATTGCGATACCATCTTACACCAGTTAGAATGGCGATCATTAAAAAATCTGGAGACAACAGTTGCTGGAGAGGATGTGGAGAAATAGGAACACTTTTACACTGTTGGTG
>PVKP010006689.1:33681-81584 GCA_004027715.1 Plecturocebus donacophilus | reverse complement strand
TTAGACTCCCACACAATAATAGTGGGAGACTTTAACATTACACTGTCAATATTAGACAGATCAATGAGATAGAAAATTAACAAGGATATCCAGGACTTGAACTCAGACCTGGAACAAGTAAACTTAACAAATATTTACAGAACTCTCCTCCCCAAATCCACAAAACATACATTTTTCTCAGTATCACATTACACCTATTGTAAAAGTGACCACATAATTGGAAGTAAATCACTCCTCAGCAGTTGCATAGCATTTCACAGGTTTAAATAAAATATTGGTTGGCTGCTTATTTGTTATTTTCATCCCCTATTCCTTCCTGTCTCCATTGTTAAGCACAATTATTGGCATAAAAGAGGTTTTTAATACCCATTTTTAGACTGCATTCGAGCCTGGGCAGTAAAAAGAATCCCGTTCTCTCTCCCTCTTTCTCTTCCTCTTTCTCTCTTTCATTCTTTTTTTCTTTCTTTTGCTCTTTCTTTCTCCTTTTCTTTTTCTTTCTTTAAATAAATAAATAAATAAAAATAAATACATTGGTTTGATCCCGAAAGGTGGGACAACTCAAAGTTGGAGGGGAGGCAGAGAAAAACAGAGACCTTGCTTTAGCTGTTTCCTGACTTATTTGGTGCAAAGGTAATATAGCCCTCTATTAGGAGCAAAAATACCTACCTGATTCTATAGATTTTTAAAATCTGTATAAATAACTGTTTTAAAGTTCTTACCTACTAATTCCAACATTTGTGTCATCTCTGGTACTGTTATAGTGGCTTTTTTTTCTCGTTAATATATGTTTCAATTTTTATTGCTTCTTCCTCATCTGGCCATTTTTTAATTGTACTCTGGGCATTGTGGATGTTCTATTGAGAGATTTAAGGATTATTGAGTTTTGTTTTGATAACTACTAGAGAATCAGGTTGATCCTGTTGAGGCTTTTTTTTAATTAGGTTTTTTTTTTTTTTGAGGGGAGATCTAAAGTGATACTTATTATAGAACTAGAGTAATATGTTTTTATATATGTTACCAGCGGCAAATCTGTACGGGACTGCAACAACCTCAATTCTCGCCTCCTCAGAAGGAAGAATTTGACTGAGGGACATAAGGCAGAAGGAGAGACCAAGGCAAGTTTTAGAGCAGGAGTGAAAGTTTATTAAAAAGCTTTACGGCAGGAATGAACGGGAGTAAATTACACTTGGAAGAGGGCCAGGTAGGCAACTTGAGAGATCAAGTGCCCAGTTTGACCTTTGATGTAGGGTTTTATATGCTGGCATACTTCCTGGGTCTTGCATCCCTTCTCCCCTGATTCTTCCCTTGCAGTGGGCTGTCCCCATGCGCAGTGGCCTGCCAGTATTTGGGAGAGGCCGCATGCGCACTGTGTTTACTGGCATTGTACACATGCGCACTTGAGGCATTCTTCCCTTACCAGCTGAAGGTTCCTAGAAGGTCATATACCAGTTAAACTCTGACATTTTGCCTCTTAATGCACGAACTTGAGCCCACCAGCCCAACTCCAGTGGGAAGCTACTAATTATCAGTAGATTTATTGGGAAGCTACTTATTATCAGTTCCAGGTTTTTTTCTATCTGTTGGGAGACTGCCTTTCCCTGGTGTCTGCTGCAACCAATTCTTGTTTTGGAGAAACAGTGTAACAACTGCTTGACCATCACCTGATGGTCGCCTGACATTCCTGGTTGCTGTGGAGCCCTCTCCAGCCCCGCTCAAGCCTGGCTACCTACCTACTGTAACATATCTATATTTGTTTTGTTATGACAGTAAACACAAGATTTGTGTTTCCGAGGTAGACTGATTATATACCTGTAGAATATCTTGTGTTAGTTTCCCATGCTCCATTTTTCCCTATGGTGCTATGTGAGAAATGCAGATGTTGCTTGCATGTATGAAGAGGGGCCTGTAGTACGTGACAGAAATCCCAAATTATTAATCTTGGAGCTTATATAGAAGCTACTTACACAACTGCACTTTCTCCCCACCAGGGCAGAAAGAGAGAACACAGAGAGAAACTGAGACCTTATCTTCCTAATGTAAACAAATCCTCTATGAAGAGAAAAGTCAAAGGTGTTTTGGCCAATAATCTTTTGGAATATGGCTCCACATTTTGTTACCTTTTGCAATGTAAACACATAGTTCTTAGAGATAAATTTCCAAGTTACTCTTTTTTTTTTTTCTTTGAGACCTAGTTTTGCTGGTCTGTTGCCCAGGCTGGTGTGCAATGGTGTGATCTCAGCTCCCTGCAACCTCTGCCTCCAGGGTTCAAGCAATTCTCCTGCCTCAGCCTCCCGAGAAGCTGGGACTATAGGCACACACCACCACACCCAGCCTGTTTTTGTAGTTTTAGTAAAGACAGGGTTTTACCATGTTGGCCAAGCTGGCCTCAAACTCCTGACCTCAGATGATCCGCCTATCTTGGCCTCCCAAAGTGCTGGGATTACAGACATGAGCTACCACTCCTGGCCTAAATTTCCATATTGTTCTTATTATTTCTATCTATTCAGTCACCCTTTAATCAAAGTGCCAATTTTCTTTGCTCAGAAAGCCCTTACAATGGCAGAAACATGAAAATATTCACATTCTTTCTTGACATAGAGTCGCCTTACACCTAAGGCATGGCCTTTCTTGGACTTCAAATACATAATCTGGGTGTTCATTGAGGTCTCTTCACTCTATTTTGTTGAAATTGTGTTATCTCCCAGTTCCCTGTGACCTATAGATACTATTATCTCACAGCCCCTCAATAGTTATATTTTGCTAGGCTTTGTGGAATTACACCCTGTGTACCCATATCCTAATATTTAGCCAAATACTCAAGAAACTCTTATGCAGACTTCTGGAATGTCTTCTCTACAAGGTTCCCTCCTCTCCAATCCCCTTCACCCAAATTCCAGTAGCTTCAGCAGACCCAAATTCTGACTACTATTTCATTTATCTAGTGAGACCTCTGTTCTCTCTCTGGATCCACTTCCCTGTGCTATGATCTGGAAAGCACCCTCAGGCAGAAAGCCAAGATGAACGTGGCTTTTATATGTCTGTCTTCTTCCAAAGATCACAACCCCGAGCTGTCTGTTGTTCAACATCTGCTTAATATATTTTGTCCAGTTTCATAGTTGTTTACATTGGGAAGGTGAGTCTGATGCTGTCATAGCAAAAATTGCAAGCTCTATCTACCGGATTTTCAAATTGTCGTGGCCATCTCTGCCATTTACCTGTCAAGTACTTAAAGGATATGAATTCCCTTTAAATCAAGAATGCATTATTTCTGTATCTAACAACATGTGTGTGTGTGTGTTTGTGTGTGTGTGTGTGTGTGTGTGTGTGTGCATGTGTGTTTCTAGGTTATTAGATGGGTTGAATTTCTTTCCTTTATATTTGTTTTTAGTGCTAAAGATGGCATTTTTTAGAGGGCTGAAACTCAGTTTGTTCAGAAAGGAAAATAATTGCCTGATCTTTAAGGACACTGGGCTTGGTTAAAAGAGGATGGTATTTTCTTCTTTAAAAAAATCTTGCTTGCAAGCCAGGCACAGTGGCTCACACCTGTAATCCCAGCACTTTGGGTAGCTGAGGTGGGCAGATGACAAGCTAAAGAGATCGAGACCATCCTGGCCAATATGGTGAAACCCCATCTCTACTAAAAAATACAAGAATTAGGCGGGCGTGTTGGCAGATGCCTGTAATTTTCAAGTATATAATACATTATTAAATTATTAAATATAATTACCATATTGAACTAATTCCTCCTGTCTAACTGAAATTTTGTATCTTTTGACCAACATCTCCCCAATCACCCTACATGACCACAGCCCCTGATAACCACCATTCTATTTTCTGCTTCTATGAGTTCTACTTTTTTAGATTCCACATATGAGTAAGATCATGTTGTATTTGTCGTTCTGTGACTGGCTTATTTCATTTAGCATAATATCCTCCAGGTCTGTCCATGTTGTCAAAAATAACAGGATTTACTTCTGTTTGAAGTTAAATCGTATTCCATCGTGCATATATACCACATTTTCTTTATCCATTCATCTGTTTAAGAATGCTTAGATTAATTCCATGTCTCAGTTTTTGTGAATAATGCTGCAGTGAACATGAGAGTACCGATACCTTTTCAACATGTTAATTTTGTTTCCTTTGGAATATACCCAGAAATGGGATTCCTAGTTCATATGGTAGCTCTAATTTTAAACTTTTTATGAACTTCCATACTCTTTCTTATAATGATTGTACTAATTTACATAGCCACCAATGATGTACAAGGGTTTTCTTCTCTCCACATCCTCACTGACACTTATTTTCTGATCTTTGATAATACCCATCCTAACAGGTATGAGATGATATCTCATTGTGGTTTTAATTTAATGAATTTCTTTGATTTTTTAAAAATTTATAGTTTGGCCATTTGTAATCCTCTTTTGGGAAATGTCTATTCTAGTCCCTTTTTGTTTTCATAAAACTTCCTTTTTATGGCTTAAAAAGAAGTAGACAATGTCAGTTGTAGAACCCCAGGTTAGAGACTGTGGTTTTTAGTTGAGGAATCTCCTGGGAAGCACTGAGTAAATGTATAAATAAGATTAATAATATTTTTCTGCTAGTTTCTTCGAACTTGTTTTTGGGGCTTTCTTTTTGGCATTTCATGGGTATTGGCTTGTTATTCTCCAAAATTACCCACTTCAGGGATTATGAGTGATGTCAGTTTTTCATAGCTGGGTGAGTTTAGGATCTAAGATTATCTTAGGGATATCTTGAGGATATTTTATTTTTACCTCAATAGTGATAGCTAGTAGCTGATCCTCCTCTTTTCTGTCCTTTACAATGTCATTAAAATACCTTCTCCATCTCTTTCATCTAAAGAATTCAAGTTTTTTTCCCCAGTTGGTTGTTGAAGAACATTGCTTATGCATCTTTACGTATAAAATACCAAAAAAGGCATTGTGGAGAGTAACAGAAGTTAAACATATGACTTTTGTTTTTTATGAGTATATAACCTAATGACAGAAAACACACAAAGACGTAAGTGACAGAAACATTTAAAAAAAAAAAAAACTTGCCGCTTTTGGAAAATCCAACAGCCTGAGAATCACAGTCTGTCACTTAGCAGCTCTAGTATAAAGAGTGCTTTGTCCCTGATTGCTCTGGCAGAAGGTTCTAAAGAGACTTAATGTTCAAAATTGTGTCCCTGAACCAGCAGTATTAGCATCACTGGGAAGCTTATTGGAAGTCCAGGATCTCAAGCCCTACCCTAGACCTCTGGGTCAGAACTGTCATTTTAAAATGTCCTCTGGTGATTTAAATGCACGTTACAGTCTGGGAAGCAGTGCTGCGGAGGATTCTGAGTGTGCTTATTTAGGTCAGGTGCCCACTTGGAATGAATCACCACAGCCAGGGACATACAGGACATACTGAATACTCAATCCTGGGACATATGGTCTGTATCCCCTGGGACAGTGAGAGTGGGATCAATTTGTGGACTGGGTTTACTACAGGAAAAAGGTGTTTTGTTACCAAGGGAAGGGAAGTTGGGCAAGAAGATAATAACAATAGATGTCCAAAAAACATACTTCCTCTTCCATCCTTTGCTCACATTAATGTTAGAGCTAGCTGTTCAGTATCTGCTTTACTTTGGGTCATTTCATCCCATTTCCTGTGCGTGTGCGTATGTGTGTGCATATGTGTGTGTGTTCGTTTGTGTTCTACTTTCAATCTCCCCCACTCCTCATTGCCATCTGTCTGCCTGACCTAGATATCAGAGGTTCTTTCTTTCTCCACAGCATGGTTCTCCTGTCCCTCTCAGAGAGTTCATATCTCTCAAATATATATTAACATATTATGGATAAGCACACACACACCTCGTCTAAATCTAACTTCACTTCGTTACACTCCTGATAGAGCACGTTTGCTTTACCCACTACTTTTCATTCTACCACTAAGGCATTAACCCTTGGAGTCATGCCTTTCAAAGCTGGGAATATCTGTTAAAATGTATTTGTATTAATATTAGAGGGGGTCATACTTTTAGCCCTCAGGAATTATGATTCCATTAGCAAAGTTTTTTTGCATACAGGGAACAAAAGAGGGATGTAATCCTTTACTATTATTATTTATTTTGATGTTCAAATTTTCTCTGATTTCTCAAGCAGGCTCCTGTAATCTTTTGATGTATCCTCATTCTTTAAGTACTTCCTGGAACATCTTGTTCCAGGCTGATTGTATACTTTTACAGTCCTAGCTCTGGAATCAGCCATTACTCCAGGGAGTTCTAATGATTTTTAGTGGAGAGTGCTGTTTAGAAACTAAGAGTTGAGTGCAAGGTGTGTTCATCCTTTTTGAGGTATCATTGTTTCTTGGCCATCTCAGTGGATAGAATTAGGAAGTATGCATGTGTATATGTGTGTGTGTGTGTGTGTATTTAGATAACTTAGATTGCTGTCATGTACATGATTCTTTGCAGGCCAGGTGATGTCTGTTTCAAGTACTTAACTTTGCCTTTGCAACACAAAAGCAGCCAAAAATAATATGTAAATAAATGGGCAGAGCTGTGTCTCAATAAAACTTATTTATGGACACTGAAATTTGTATTTCATATAATTTTCATTTATGACATATTCTTCTTTTGACATTTTTTCCAACCATTTAAAAACAAAGAGGCCATTATTAACTTGTGGGCCATACAAAAACAGGTGATAGAGCATATTTGGCCTGTAGGCTGTAGTTTGCCAAGCCCTGGTCTTTCTGAAACACTTTAGGTTTACATACAACACACAGACCTATATAGTCATACACTGCATAACAACAATTTGGTCAATGGTGGACCACATTTACAACGGTGGTTACCTGTACTGTAAAGGAGCTCAAAAATTCCTATTGTCTAGTGATATCATAGCCATCAGAACATCATAGCACAACTCATTACATATGTGTTTTTGGTGCTGGTGATGTAAACAAACTTACTGAGCTGCCTGTCATATCAAAGCATAGCACCTACAGTTATGTATAGCACACAATACTTGTTAATGATAATAAGCGACCATGTTACTGATTTATGATTTACTATATAGTTTTCCCTCCGTATCTTTGTGGGATTGCTTCTAGGAACCCACACGCCCCCTCCTGTGGATATCAAAATCCACCAATGTTCCCTGATACAAAATGGCATAATATTTGTGTATAACCTATGCACATCTTTCTGTATACTTTAAATCATCTCTAGATTACTTACAATACCTATCCCAATGCGTACGCATCACTTCATTTGCGTGAATACAACATAATACTTGGCACACAGTAAATTCAAATTTTACTTTTTGAAACCTTGTAGATTTTTTTTAATTTTATATTTTATTTATTTTTAAAATTTTAGGTTTGGGATTATATGTGCAGGTTTGTTAATTTATTTTTTATTATACTTTAAGTTCTGGGGTACATGTGCAGAACGTACAGGTTTGTTACACAGATATACATGTGCCATGGTGGTTTGCTGCACCCATCAACTTGTCATCTACATTAGATATTTCTCCTAATGCTATCCCTCCCTTCCCCCCCACCACCCCCAACAGGCCCCGGTGTGTGATGTTCTCCTCCCTGTGTCCATGTATTCTCATTGCTCAATTCCCACCTATGAGTGAGAACATGCAGTATTTGGTTTTCTGTTCCTATGTTAGTTTGCTGAGAATGGTTTCCAGTTTCATCCATGTCCCTGCAAAGGACATGCACTCATCCTTTTTTTATGGCTGCATAGTATTCCATGGTGTACACTTTTTTTATGTATGTACACTTTTAACTGTGCTTTACTCTTTAATATTTGATTATATATTATACATCTTTCTAGTGAAATCAACCTGTCATCTACATTAGATATTTCTCCTAATGCTATCCCTCCCCTTCCCTTCCAACAACTGACAGGCCCTGGTGTGTGATGTTCCCCTCCCTGTGCCCATATGTTCTCATTGTTCATCTCCCACTTATGAGTAAGAACATGTGGTGTTTGGTTTTCTGTTCCTGTGTTAGTTTGCTGAGAATGATGGTTTCTAGTTTCATCCATGTCTCTGCAAAGGACATGAGCTCCTCCTTTTTTATGGCTGCATAGTATTCCATGGTGTGTATATATATATATATATATGCACTTTTTATTAAACTGTGCTTTACTGTTTAATACTTGATTATATATTATACACCTTTCTGGTGATTTTATATTTGTCAGTTGTGTATATTTCAGTCCTTGTGAGCACACTTGATGATTTATTCTACTGTTCCATTTCACTTCAGCCCTCTAGGCAAATAGTAACTATTCAGAAAAATTATCACTGATCGATATAAAATAAGTGAGCTTTTCATTAATATTATTTTAGAGATCATGGTACCTTACTGGTATAAAAGAAGAAAACCCCTTTTTCTAAAGTACTAGCTTACTTAGAGGAGGCAAATTTCTAGTTAAAGAGATCTGACTGATATTTAGGAATTGTTAGTTAAATATCTATGTTGTATACATGCATATATGGAAATTTTATTTCTTTCCCCCTATTTTGTTAAGTAAGCATAAAATGGACTAAAATATTTTCTTTTCCTTTTGGGATATGAATTTTGATCAGTTGGGACAGATTGTTTCTCTATAGGTTCTTTAGCAGATAGGAAGCAGATGTGGCAATGTGAAGAGACTACTAGGGGAAGAACAAACGTATGAGTAATCTGGAAAAAGATTAAAGTCAGTTGTAAATTAAATGTCAGCCTTTGGATCAAAGCTTTTTCATTATTGGTACTCTGAAGCTATAACAGCAACAACTGAGTGTTCTTAACCCCTCCACCAAGAAAAAAAAAAAAAAACCTAGAGAGAGAGAAAGAAAGAGAGAGATAGAGAGAGAGACTGTTTTTAAAAACAGCATTTCACTATACTTGCTGTTCTATTTCCAGGTTTTTTTTTTTTAAACAGTCTGCTTTTGATTTTCTTTGGTTAGGTAAGACATAACCCATCAATAGCCTGTATTTGTACTTAAGAGTATTGTTTTATTTGGTTAGAGGACGTCTTTAAAATCATATGCTCTTTGTCAGTGCACTTCTAGGAATGTCTGGCATGTTTATTGGTCAAATGCTTGGCAGATGGAAATGAAATTTTGTGAGGAATCTTCTGGATCAAATACAGATTTATTTTTACTTTAATAAAACTATCCAAAGCATAAAGACTCCAGTCTGAATGTCAACACTAGTAGCTTATCTGGGAGCAGTTGCCCAGATAGTACCTGCTGAGGATTGCAGTGATGTCCCCATTCCTGATGCCACTTTTTTGTTGTGCTTGAATTATAGACATAGATCATATAGACATCTATGGATCTTTTAGATCTCTGAAGTGCTTCATAATGTGTACTGGGTATGCTGTTTTCTTCAATACATACAAAAGTGCTTTGTATTTAATTAAATGAAGATACTGTTTAGTTTTGTGTGATACCAGCCATTATTAGACCAATTCCATTGGCAATTATTAGATCAATTCAATTCCCCAAAGTAATACTTGAGAGACAGGGCTGGGAACAGTTACAGTCACTTTAGTTTAAAATTATACTTAGCAATAAGAAACAAATCATAGACTCTATAATGTAGCTTGTAGATAAATAGCAAATAACAAAATTAGAATCTATCTATAACAAAGTTAAGTTTTCCAGCTTGTCCATGCTTTTGTACATATTATTTTCACTTTTAAGTGCATCTGCCTGATTAGTAATATATATTGGGTCATAATGATTCTTAAATATTATGTTACCTTTTAAATAATAATTCCAAGAAAAGTGTAAGAAAATTCACTCATTCATTTTCTTAAATCAAGGATAAGTCCTTTGGAATTATTTCAACTCATCACATTTTTTCATTCATTCACCAAAACTTTATTGCACACTTACTAAAGATAGGTCTTAAGTTAGGTGTTGGGGCAGTGGTCATAGTACCTTTCTAGTCTTCAAGAACCTTACAGTTTAATTCTATTCAGTTAGATTGAGTATTGAAAAAAAAAAGCTCTTCAACATCTACTGGCTCTGTTGCCTCTGCTCTTCACATTAGTTAACACCTTAATGTTGAAATTAGTGAGCCCATCCTGTAGTAGCTGGAGGAAAGCTTAGTGAAAACCCTTTTGAAATGTATCTTAATAGCCACTGGCCACCAATGTAACAGTGTTCCAGGAAAAGGAGACCTGATAGATGAGAAGATAATCTGTCAAATATATATTTTTTATAATTTAAAATTTCTCTGTAAATCAATTTTTAAAGATATAATTTATATGTAATAAAATTCACACATTTTAAGTGTAGAGTTCAATGTATTTTGACAGAGTATGTACCCTTGTATCCATGACTCTAGTTGTTCACTTGAGAGAGAAACTTGGAAGTTATTCTGGATTCCTTATCACATTCAAATGATTGCTAATTTCTGTCCGTGCTACACTCTAAACTTCCACAGAACCTATCACCTCTTTACTCTCCTGATCACTGTCTTGGTTTTTGATATGCCAAGCCCTTACTGTTTTTCACCTCTATTACTGCAATCTACTTTATAACTAACTTTTAATTCTTGTCTCTTTTCTTTTTCTTCTACCCTCCGTGACATTAAATTGTGATTTTTCTAAAATATTATTCTGATCATACTACCCGCCCTGCTTAAAATCCCTTCATGACTCTTTACAATTCCCATTCTCAATTATTGGTTTGATGGTGACATTATTTATCAAATGGAAAATATACATAGAAAAGCAGATTTGTGGAGACAAGGTGATGAGTTAGTTCACTTTAACAAAGTGGAAGACATTGCCTTCAAAAGCATTTTTATTTGATTCAAGCTTTATGTAAATAACTATGGGGGAAGGAGAGAAACAGCCATCTCAAATACCAGAAACTGTTCTGAGATTTTTATATTGATGAGGAAAATGAATTTTGACAATGCTAGGTAGGAAAATTATGTTTGTTCAAGTTTGTTTATACTTGAAGTGATGATTAAGCTTAAATTTATAAACTCACATTTTCACCTTCATATGCCAGTCCGTTACAGATGCCTTCCCATATTTATCTAAACATGTCTTGAACACTATTATTTGCATGTAAATTGTGAGATTTACCTTTTAGATGGTAAAGACAATCTCTGAGGTAAAATAATTAATAGCAGGTTATCATTTTACCTTGAGTGTGAGGAAAACATAGAAGAAATATTTACATATGACAATAAAAACAGCAGACTTTTGTCTTGCTGTGGAACTTGCCTCAATCTTGTTAGTTCCTATGCTATTTTCTATACGGAGAATATTCTATATCATCCAGCTTTTATTGACACAGTGAGAAGAGATATTTACTTTAGTGCCTGAATAAAAATACTGTAAAGTATTGGTAATTTAGTGCCTGAATAAATAAAGTATTTGTAAAGTATTTGTGTACTGAATGAGAATGACTAATATAAATGAGTTTTACCAAGGTGCTCTGTGGTATTATTTAGAAAAGTGATTATTTCTTTAAAAAATGAAAATCCCAATCAAAAGCCCACAGGTTATTTATAGATAACAAATGAATTCTAAAGTTTATATGAAAAGGCCAGACCTAGAATAGTGACACAATACTGAAGAATAAAGTTGGAGGATTCACAGTACCCTTTTTCATGACTGCTTTTTATAGTTAAAATAAACAGATGATCAAAGTATGATTTCACAAATCACACAGTTTATTGCCATACAAAGAGCTTATCATTTTTATTCATAATGCTCAAATAATGAGATGATAACAGGAACAGATTTCACAGAGAATATACTCCATGGATAAAGTACAATATCCACATGGTGAATGAGTTCCAATTTAGTTTAGGGTCCAGTTATTGAAGTCCAATTGCTAAATTAGGATGGAAGCATGCCTCTGTGGATGTAAAGTCTAGTCAAAGTTTGGAGAGTACCTTTCTATAAGTGGTTTCGGGAGAGATGGTTTGATCAACACAGTGTACATGCATGACAACATGCAAGATCCCTCAACACTAGCAAGCAGTGCCAGTGTTGCTGGGCTATGGAGAATAGCTCAAAGGCTGACAGAGTAACCCTGCTAGTCTTATATTTCGGTCCTTGGAAAAGTGTCTGACATAGAGTAGCCATGACAAAGCTTAGGTTCTCAATCTGTCAAAATCTTGAGTTTATATGTGTTTTTAGAGTCTGGTAGTTGAGCCCAGTAACTCACATATGTGGTCTGATGAGGAGTGATATAACATTCTCACAAGTAGAGGAATTACTCTTCATGTTCTTAGCACAGCAAAACATGTGTCATTCATGTAGTAAATAAACAAAGTGTTTAAATGATTTCAAAGCTACATAATAAAGATCCCTTATAAAACTACAGTAATCCTGACAGTGTGGTATTGGTCAAAGAGTAGACACATATATTATCGGAACCAAATAAAAGGCCCAGAAATAGACCCATACAAATACAGTCAGGTGATCTTTGATAAAGGAGCAAAAGCAATTCAATACAGAAAGGATAGTCTTCAACAAACGATACTGGAATAATTGGATGTCCATGTGGAAAAAAAGTAGTATAGACATGGACCACATACCTTTCACTAAATTAACTCAAAATGGATTGTGGACTTAAATGTACGACACAAAACTATTAAACTTCTTCTTTTTTTTTTTTTTTTTTGAGATGGAGTCTTGCTCTGTCACCCAGGTTGAAGTACAGTGGCATGATATCGGTTCACTGCAATCTCCATCTCTCAGGTTCAAGTGATTCTCCTGCCTCAGCCTCCCGAGTAGCTGGGATTATAGGCATCCGCCATCACACCTGGCTAATTTTTGTATTTTTAGTAGAGACGAGGAGGTTTCACCATCTTGGCCAGGCTGGTCTCAAACTGCTGACCTCGTAATCCACCCACCTTGGCCTCTCAAGATGCTGGGATTACAGGCATGAGCCACTGCACCCAGCCAAACTATTAACTTCTGAAGAAAATTTAGGAGAAAATCTAGACAGCCTTGGATTTGGCAATTAGTGTTTAGAGGCAAGATCAAAAGTAGGATCCATGAAGGAGAAAATTGTTAAGTTGGACATTATTAAAATTAAAAACATCTGTCCTGTGAAAGACAGTGTGAAGAGAATGAAAAGACAAGCCACAGACTGTGATAAATATTTGAAAAACATATATCTGATAAAAGACTTGTATCCAAATTAAAAAAAAAAAAAACTAAAATTCCTCAGTAAGAAAAGAAAGAATCCAATTTAAAATGGTCTATAGCGCTGAAAACACAAAGAAAATACACAGATGGCAAGTGTGTGTATGGAAAGATGCTCAGCATCTTTTGTCATTAGGGAATTGCATATTAAAACAATGAGATACTAATACACACCTCCTGGAATGGCTGAAATCCCGGAACACAAATAACAAATGCTGGTGAGGATGGGGTGGTGTTAAGATTGCAAGATGATACAGCCACTTTGGAAGACAGTTTGGCAGTTTCTTACAAAGCTAAAATAAACATAGTCAGCAGTTACACTCTTAGTTATTTATCCATTTGCATTGAAAACCTATGCCCACACACAAAGTTGCAGGTGAATATTTACAGCAGCTTTATTCATAATCAACAAAAACTGGAAGGAGCCAAGATATCCTCAATAGGTGAATGGATAAAGCAACTATGGTACATCCATACAATGGGATATTACCCAGTGATAAAAAGAAATGAGCTATGAAGCCACAGAAAGACATGGTTGAAACTTAAATGCATATTACTAAGTGAAATAAGTCAATCTGAAAAGGCTACATATTACATGATTCCAATCATATGACATACTAGAAATGGCAGAGCTATAGTGACAGTAGAAAGATAAGTGGTTGCCAGAGATTTGGGAGGAGGAGAGGAGATCAAATAGCTAAAGTACAGGGGATTTTTCTAGTGTCATGAAACTAATCTAAGATACTATAATGGTGGATACATGACATTATGCATTTGTGAAAACCTGTCGAAATTTACATCATAAAAAGTAAACCTTAATATGTGCAAATTAAAAAAAAATCATTTAGGAGTTTAAAGGATCTCAGAAAGGAATACAGACTGACAAGATAATCTAACTGTATTACAAATATATGAAACAACCTCCCTAAAGGGTTGAGGGAAAAGGCACTCATCTAGGAAACTTTGGAAATGTGCCTGTAAGACTAAATGCAAAAGCAATTACACCTAATCATTGCACTTTAGTTGATAAAGTTGTTTCTCATTGGGGGCACACATCAAAAATTCTGATAATATTCAATTCCAGTATGTATATACATATTTCCAGTATATATATACACACTGGTATTGAATAATTACAAAGTAAATGGAGAGCAGATGGTTTGGAGCCAAACTTCTTGTTGGAGTAGAAATTTTCAGGTAAGCAAGGGAAGGAGGCTAGAATGATTCATTTGGTGATGGATTCAAGTTGGATTCAAGTTGGAGACATCAGTATGAACTCATCTTTAGCTTAGTATAGATACAGTTACTTAGAGAAATATTTATATATATATATGTATATATATGCATATACACAAGTTTCTGTACACACATATGTATTCTTGCTGTGTCAGCTGAGAGGGAGTAAAGGAAATGACCCCACAGTAACAAGAAGTACACTTAGCCCCCAGATCTTTGTTTCTAATACTAGTTGCCAGTAAAAGGAACTATGACTCCTCAGAAATGGCTTCTAGGACCAGGACAGGAATTAGTCTAGAAAATATATGAGTCTAGAAAATCTCGTAGTGCCAGAAAATAAGAAAATGCTAAGAAAAAGAAAAAATATCCACATTGATGGGAGCCAAAGGGGCATAGGAGCCAATTGGAAGAGCTTCCAATGGCCAAAGTTGGAACAAGTTGAACAACAAAATAAGCAAAATTGCACTGGATAATAATCCAAAGTATAAAATGAATATCCATGAGTCCAGAGTCTCTGTCCTCAAGGAGGAGGAGCTTAACTTCCCACTCCCTAAGTGTGGGCTGCACATGGTGACTTCCTTACAAATCATTGAATATGAAAAGGAGAGGCTGCAATAGTAACTTTACATTGGAGAAACTTGAAGAACAGAACCTCAGCCTCAGCCTTAAACATGTTGATCAAGGTCAACATCCACAGTGACAAGTCATATTAATATTTACCAGCTGGGCATAGTGGCTCATGCCTGTTAATTCCAGCACTTTGGGCAGCCAAGGTGGGAGGATTGCTTGAGCAGGAGTTCTAGACCAGCCTGGGCAACAGAATGAGACCCTTTTTATTTTGTAGACAAAATGAAAAGTAAAACATTAGCCAGGCATGATGGTACACACCTGTAGTTCCAGCTACTCGGGGATGCTGACGTGGGAGGATTGCTTGAGCCCAAGAGTTTGAGGTTAGGGTGAGCCATGATAGCAACACTGGAAGCCCAACCTGGATGACAGAGTGAGACCTAGTCTCAAAAAAAGAACAAAAACAAAATTTGTATGTATCTTAACCCCCATCTAATCAAGAGAAAAATATCAGGCACATCCTAATAAAGGGTCATCCTACAAAATAACTGATGAGTATTCCTCAAAACTGTTAAGTCATCAAAAACAAGTCTGAGAAATTGCCACAGCCAAGAGGAGCCTCAGGAGATATGATAACTAAATGTAATATGGTATCCTCAATGGAATCCTGGAACAGAAAAAGGACATTAGGTAAAAACTAAGGGAAACCTGGATAAAATATGGGCTCTAGCTACTAAGAATATGTTGATATTGCTCAATGATTGTACCAAATGTGCTATACAAACACAAGATGTTGACAATAGGGGAAAATGGTTATAGGGTATATGGGAACTCTGTACTATCTTCTCAATTTTTCTATAAATCTAAAATCATCCTAAAAATAAAGTCTATTTAAAAATGAAACTATTATTTGAAGGCCTCATAATAATCCAGTGGTTTCTGTCTCTTCTGCAGTTTTGACAGTGTTTCCTGCCTTGCTGACTCTTCTTCCCTCTCGGACATCACCTTTGATGGCAATCCCATAGCTCAAGAGTCATGGTACAAACACACTGTCCTTCAGAATATGATGCAGCTGCGCCAGCTAGATATGAAGAGAATCACGGTGAGAACCCTTCCAAAGTGTTCACCGTGTTGTTTTCCTTAGTGTGGTTTAGGATATTGGGGTGCATATTCTTTGCTTGAAACGCATCTTAATTTTAATGAACTATGGGTTATTATGATTATATACTTCATAGTTGCAATTCAAGAGTTTTTACTACCTGACCCCATCCCCAATTTAATTGAACAGGACTTTTAAAATTCCTAGCCTTCTGTTTATCATGTTTGTTTTTCATTCTTACTTAATATCTAACTAAAAATTTATTTTGAAATCAATGAGTAAGAATTTCATTAAGTTACATAGTGTAATGGAGCATGAGCACTGGAGCCAGATTGCTTGCGTCTGAATTCTGGCTTGACCGTTTCCTAGCCATAGACCATTGCCAGTGTACTTAACCTTTGCATACCTCATTTTCCTTCAAGTAAAATGGGGATCAGAATTACGTCATAGTGTTGTTGTGAAGATAAAATAAAGCACTACACCTTAGAAGATTGTGAGGCTCCTAGGAAGCATTTGTGTGTAGTTGTTATTGTTATTGTTGATGTTATACCTCCCAAAGAAGCTACCTCTTTTTATTCATTGTATCTCTATGTTATTTTCTACATTTAGATCTTTTAATATGGCTTCTGTTCTAAGTGAAATGCTGTGCATAATAGCCCTCTCTTTTTAGCATATTATAGGCTCCAAGAAGTTCTATAATTAAATACACTTGTTTATTTGACCAGGTTTATTTTTTATCAGAAAACACATTTTAATCATGTTAGTGTGATAGTCTCTGACCTAGAAAAATATCCTAAGCCTCTACCTGTTTTCTCTCTTCTGGACTGCTAATTAATTTTCATGTGAATTCTGATGATCAGCTAGGTTTATGCAATTGCCAAATGACATATTCCTTTGTATATTAGCCTCACAATGTGTGCACTTTTCATTTATGCATCAGCAATACTATGGACCTCTAAGGTGTCTAGCTAATAGGTAAAAGTGTGGATGAATTGATGGATATCAGAGGTCTTCTAGGGCTCACCTCTCTCTGTTCCATGGTGGAGGTATGGTTCTTTGTCCTCTCAGTTAATTCAGCTCTATAGTGTCAACACTGTTTCATACTTTTGTGGTGACTCTTTATCCTTATCTCCATGTCTTTCTTAATTAAGCATCTGTGCTACTTCTTACTCTTTCTGTGAGATGAGTGGGGTAAGATATAGGGCTAACCCATTTACATAAATTAGTACTTAATTTTATGGTATGTTCCTAATAGTGAATTTGTCAGTCTTGTCTACCCAAACAATATATAGTCTTTAACGGCAGAAATCATTCTTCTTTCTTGCCTGGCACATACAATGTTCTTTAAATGCTTACTACCATTCCTTCTCTATCCTCACATACTACTGAGAATGTAGTTGAACTTAATAATGATTAATAAAGGCTTGTTGACTGAATGAAATTTATCTGACTTTCATGCCTTAAATAAAGGCAAATGATACTGTATGTAATTATTGTCCTTGTGCATTCCATAAGGTATGTTTTCCTGGTAAGGAAATGGGGGAAGATAGCCAGGATGGGAGCAGCGCCACAGTTCTGCTAAATGTACAGCATTAATAGCTGTAGAGTATATAAATATATAGGTCACATATATTTAGGATATATATAGACTATATATTTACATGTGGGATATAAATATACATTAGCACTTATAAAGCATATCTGCTCCGCTACTGTTTAATTTTTAAAAATTAAAAATAAATTAGAAATAATCTCAAAATTATAAAAAGATTGTAGGTACAGTAAAAGATCTTTTCCTTTTTCTTGAACTATTGAGAGTAAGCTGCTGACTTGATTCTCCAGCAACCATGGACACTTAATGTATAATTTCAATAAGCAAAATCATTCTCCTATGTAACTGCAATATAACAACAAAGTCAAGAAACACTGAAAAATTGCCAGCATCTGATTCTCACACCACATTCAACGTTTACCAGTTATATCAGTATTGTTCTTTATAGCAAAAAGATGCAGTTTAGAATTATGCATTACATATAGATGAATTTTGTTGTCATGTCTCTAAAGTCATCATTTTTCTGGAACTGTTCCTCAATATTTCTTTGATTTTCATGACTTTGATATTTATGAAAATTGTAGGTCAGTTTTTTTGTAGAATGACCCTCAATTCAGATTTTTTTGGTTTCATCCTGATTAATTTTTACTTATACGTCTTTGACATTAATATCATAGTAGGGATTTTGTATTCTTATTGCATCTTAGCCCAGCATGTCCTACAGCATGTTATTCATATTTCTTTATTGAAGATACTTACTTCAAGATGATTTCTGCCAAGCTTTTCTTTGTGAAGTTTCTCTTTTTCCTTTTGTAATCCCATTCCTCATAAAAAATTTCAATTTATGCATTCATTAGTATCAATATGGACTTATGGTATTTAGTTTCACCTTTTGTTTATAACTTTTTAGTAACTTTAGTGTGGAAGCTGCACCTTTTTAAAGGACTTTTTATAACAAATGTAAGCAAACAGCCTATGAGCTGGCTGTTTTTGTAAATAAAGTTGTATTGGAACACAGTGATGCCCATTCACTTATGTTTTATCTTTGTCTCCTTTGATACTGCAGTGGCAAAGTCGAGTAGTTGCTATGGACACTGTGTGGCCTACAAGCCCAAAATATTATCTGGCTGAAAAATTTGATGATGCCAGGTTTTTTTGTTTGTTTATTGTTTTGTTTTGTTTTGTTTTTGAGACAGAGTCTTGTTTGGTCACCAGACTGGAGTGCAGTGGCGTGACCTTGGCTCACTGCAATTCCACCTCCTGGGTTCAAGTGATTCTCCTCCCTCAGCTTCCCAAGTAGCTAAGACTACAGGCGTGTGCCACCACACCCAGCTAATTTTTGTATTTTTAGTAGAGATGGGGTTTCACCATGTTGGCCGGGATGGTCTCGATTCCTTGACCTTGTGATCTGCCCGCCTCAGCCACCCAAAGTGCTGGGATTACAGGTGTGAGCCATGACGCCAGTTTTGAAACTATTTTTTCTCTTTACAAAACAATATCTTAATTGAATTTTTGTGTAAATTACCATACAAACATTCTTACTGTGTTGGACTACACAAATATTTAATGAACTTCTATGCACTAGGGCAGTGGTTCCTAAACTGCCTGCAGAGGATGCTCCAGTCAACTCACAGGAAATGAATATTTTTAATTTCCAAGAAACACAGTGAGACTTGACATCTGTGAGACTCTGAGCAACTTAGAAGCTCAAAGCAGTTTACTGCTGGGGTCCAACCCACAGACTCAGGCTTGCATGGCAGATGAATAACATACACTGACACAGATATTTTGCCTGGCAGTCTGGCTAACCTATACCGAGAAGGGTCAGGTAAAGAGTTAGCAGCTGCAGCCCAATCAGCCAGCAAAGTTCTGTTTTATTTAGTACAGATTAAATCACAAAGGTCTTGAGTAAACACCCCTAGAGGGTAATTGACATTGCTGGCCTCCTGAGTAGAGAGCAATCAAGCACCCTCGATAATCAAATGGTCTTAGGACTACAGGAGTAAACAAGCTACTTAGATAAATTCCTCTACATTCCTATGTATCTAAGCCCTACGCTTTTAAGAGAATTCAGCTACCTTCAGCCAAACCCTTTACTGAAGCTATGCAAACCTCCCAGCCTTCCAAGGTTTGTGACTATTTCCTGTAATTTTCCCTCTAAAATTTTTCCCACCACCCTGACTGAACTTCCACATCTCCTCCTTTTCTTTTTTTTTTTTTTTTTTTGCGTCTGGCTTTACTGATTGAAGAGTACAGATGTGTTCAGTAACAGGTCTGTTAGTCAAGGTGGTCATTGCTCTTATTCTGGCTTTGCATCCTAGAATTAGTAAATAACATAATACAAACATGAGTATAATCAGTGACGTTCTTTTCCGACCAAGGAGTGACCTGGTACCTTAGTCTGATGTGTGCCATTGCTAAGGAACCCCACTGGGGGTATGTTAATTCCTCCTAGCTAAGCAGTCCTGTCATTAGAGGCTGGGAAAGGAGTGTCTGCTTAAGTAACTGGGGAAAAAAGGCAGATTAGAAGATAGGCTTAAATAGAGTGTAGCAAGTACAGGTTGCAGGCAGAGTGAGAGAATAAAAAAGGAACAGATTATCTGGGGTGAATGGTGTTTGGTTTGGAATAGGATTTGCTTAGCCTCCTGAGTTGCCTTCTTCAGCATAATGTTCCGGGCCTGTGGAATCTGCATTGTTCGGGGCTGCAGGTCTCCTGTAGGGTCTTTCCTAGGCTGGTTTGGGTTTTTATTCTTTCCATCCTTTGATGAGGACATATCATCCAGGCTGGTGCTGGTGTACTGGAAATTCTAGGAGTGATGCCTGTGCTAAGTAAGAGACCTTTTATAATCTTTGTTAAAGAATAGGTTAGTACTTTAAGAAAAACCTGTTGTGCTTTATTTTAATGTCTAGTTTATAGAAAAACTGTATACTTCTTTAACTTTAGCCAATATGTTTACACACAGAATTTCTTTTACAATTAACATTTTAAAATTTGCTTAGACCTTTAAGACAAAAATTATACATTTCTTACATAAATTTCTTTTTATAACATTTTTCATGACTTTCACAATCTCTGACATTCCTTAACTTTCTGACTTTGTTTTATAACCTTCTTCATTAACGGTGCATTCTTATAACATTCTTAACACTTTTTTCTCTTCTTCCTACTTTATCTCTCTCCTGACTTACTTTTTGTGTCTCTCTCTGATCTCTGTCTCTTCTAGTCTCTCATTCTTTCCCACTATTTCTCTCTCCAATCTTTCTGTTTCTGTCTGATCTCAGAAGCTAAGTAGGGTCAGGCCTGGTTAGTACTTGAATGGGAGACTGCATGGGAATACAGGTGCTGTAGGGTCAGTTTCCTCATTTCTGGTACTGTGTTGGATCTTAGCCACATCATGGTAAGGTTTGATGCATTGTGCTGGAATCCAGAGAGGACCTGAGGGGGTGTGAACACAAGCATATCCTCTTCTTCATGTTAGCAAATAATTTGGATGACATTATACATTACTGTTTACATCCTTCCATAAAACTGCAGGTTTTATATCTTGAGAGGATTTCAGCAAAGTGCTTTTCTACAGCTGACTGAAATTTGTCACCTAAATTTAAATAATTAAGGATAAATAAGGCTCGTGCTAGTAGTGTTGCAGAGTCCTTACCCATACTCCCCCATTTTTGTTTTTGGAGCATATTTTTAAGGGTGGAGTGGGAACATTCTACTGTGGCCTGTCCTTGGGGGTTATATGGGATGCCTGTGGAATGCTGGATATTCCATGTGTGGCAAAATTGTTGAAATTTTGAGCTGGTATAAGCTGGGCAATTATAAGTTTTAATTTTTGTAGGCTGCCCCATAAATGCAAAAGTTAAAAGAAGATGTTTAATGATATATCGAGTGGATTCTCCAGGAAGAGCATGTGCACTAATTAGATGAATGTTGGTATCAGTGGATACGGGTATATATCTAAGTTTTCCAAATTCAGGGATATGTGTAACATCTTTTTGCCATAACTGATTAGGTTCTAGTCCTCCAGGGTTAACATCTGTTGAAGGAGGGGACATGCCTGTGAGCTGGCAATCTGGGCATGGCAGGATACTTTGTTTACTCAGTCTCTGGGTAAGTTGAAATTGTTTAGATAAGTTTTTCCAATTTTGGTGGAAAAACTGATGCAAAGGAGTGGCTTGGTCAAGCAGTGATGTCATAACTTTTAGGTCTATTCATTACCATAAGCCAATGGGCCAGGCAGTGAGCTGTGGGCTCAAATGTATGTGATAAAAATAGGATGTGTGTATTGATCCAGCAATTGCTGAAGTCAAAGAAAAAGTGTACACAGGGTGGGCTCGAGAGTAGACTTTATGAGGGCTGTTTCAAGGTTTTGCAATAAATAAACAGAGTAAGCAGAGTCACTAAGCAACGTTAATGGGCTGAGTGGAAAAAGTTTCTAAGGCCAATATCAGGACCCCAGTCAAGCTCTCTGTTAGTAAATCCAGATTGAATGAGAAAATTACGTGGTCTCTACCACAGTGCTGCTTTTCCATGTTTACACAAACCATCCATAAACAGTTTAAAGTATTAGGTATGAGAGAGTGAACTATTTTTATAGGTAAGATCACAGAAGTATGAGATAAGAACTGAAGGAGTTTATCAGCAGGAAGGGTATTCTCTGTTTGACCTGTGTATTCAGAGAGTGCTATTTGCAGATCTAAAGATGGGGGCAAAACTGCTTTGAATTGCTTTTTACTTAAAGGAATCCTGATGATATCAGGATCATAACCTAATAATTGCATCATCTGCAGCCTGAATACTATGACTTTACTGATTAATTGGATATAGGGAGACAGTGTTTTAGTCCAGGTATGTGAGCAAAAAAACCATTCTAGAAAGCACAGTCTCAGGGTTATTTGTCCTATTAACCCTGTAGGGGAGTGTTTGGTGGGAAAAAATAAACAACTGAACCAAATAGCCTGGATCTATGCGATCTAGCTGCCTCTGAGAGATGGCTTGTTCTATTTCCTCGATTTTCCTTTCTGCTGCAGGGGTTAAATATCTGAGAGAACCTAGGGCTCTATTGCTCTTTAAGATAGAAAACAAGTTTTGCAACTTGTAAATAGTTATGCCCAAGATGGGGTGAAGCCAGTTTATATCTCCTAGTACTTTTTCATAAACATTTAAGGTATGTAAGTTGCTATTATTTAATTTAACCTTTTGAGGTCTCACTGACCAGGAAGTTAGTATGTACTCAAGATACTTCCAAGGAGAGGACATTTGTAGTTTCTCGGGTGCTATGATTAAACCTCTTCACTGTGTATTCTTTATGACAGAGGCATACAAACTTAAAAGTACTGGCTCTGTTGGGGCTGCCAGTAATATATCATCCATAAAATGAATAATCTTGCAATTAGAAAATTATTTTCTATTGGGAAGCAAAGCCTGATCTACATGTTACTGACACATGGAAGGATTGTTCAGCATTCCCTGAGGAAGCACTTTCCAATGAAATAGGCAAGTTGACCTTTCATTATAAATATCTGGTAATGTAAACGCAAATTTTGCTCTGTCCTGTTCTGCAAGAGGAATAATATAAAAGCAGTCTTTTAAGTCAGTGACAATTATAGGCCAATCTTGAGGAATTGCTGTGGGGAAGGGAGGCCCTGCTGAAGGGGTCCTATAGGCTGTAGATTAGCATTAATAGCACGTAAGTCATGCAAAAGTCTCCATTTACCAGACTTTTTGGGAATGACAAAAATGGGCAAATTCCAAGGGCTCTTAGATGGTCCATAAGGCTGGCTTTTAATTGTTCAATGAATTCAACTAATTCATGGGCTCTTTGTAATTTCTCTCCCTTCAGAGGCTATTGTTCTACCTAAAGAGGATTTTAAGAGAGCTACATTAGAGATAGGGGAGGAATAACAGTGGCCTTTGTTAGAATTGAAATTTAACTCAAATTTTAGCAGAGAGTTATAATTTGGGATGTCACTTGTACACAAGGAACACATGAAATTTTACTTTGGGCCACCCATGGAGCTGTTCCAAGGTTCCGAGGACAGTGGTGTGGGTCCTGGGTGGCAGTCTCACTGCACCTGCTTAGGTGCTACTTTTTGTCTACACCATTCCCTCCTCCTGATGCTGGGCAGATGCTGCCAGCCCAGGTGGTGGGAGCTTTCCCACCGCCAAAGCTTGCCCTCCATCCACTGCCCATTTGGCTGTGCACTTCAGCCTCTAATGCCTTTTCTTATCTCTATAAACATACCCCTGATTTCCTTGTTGATGTTGCATCACCGGGCAGGCTAAGAGCTCCCCTTCTAATGGCACTGAATTAAGACAGGGTCCCATAGCTGTAGCATATCCCTTGTTTTTTTCCTATTTATTGGAGGAAGGGGCTCAGGCAAAACCTCTGTTTCCTCTTTGTTATTTTGTTCTGGTGATAGCAGGGCTGGGGGACTCGGGGGTGGTAAAGTAGGTAATGGTTCTTCCTCCTTCCTCTTTTTAGGCTCTTCTGTGTATAATGGGAACAGAGCTGCCCTCCCTAAAGCCCATAGCATTAGAGATGACACTGGGACCCGTTGCCCTTGCACATGATGTTGTTTAAGATTTCTTCCCCCTTGTTCCCAGAGCTCTATGTCTAGCGTATCTTCTTCTGGGAACCATGGGTTAAGTGATACAATAATTTGCATTAGGTCCCTTAATTGAGCCTGTGAAACTAAGGCTCCACTGGCTCGGCAGCTGTTTCAGTACTTTTATATACTGCTTCTATTGTGCTGCTAACTATTGTCCCATGATGAAACCCTAGCCTGAACAATTCCCTCAAAGTTGCAGATCCTGAGCGGGCACCAATGACCTACTGACTTAGTTACTTATCGATGTACTGACTTACTGACTGCACAGTGTTCACATTTGTTTTCAAGGGTTCTGTTATGATTCATTGCAGCTATTCCTCAGAGGGGGCACCAACTGCCATTTCCGTTACAGCTGTTCCTCACACCTGACACCAGCTGTTGTTTCCATTACAGCTGTTCCTCACACAGGGCACCAGCTGCCAGGATCTGACCCACAGACCCAGGCTTGCACAACAGATGAATAAAGTACACTGACACAGATATTTTGCCTGTCAGTCCAGCTGAGGGACCTGGCCAGTCACCAATACCAAGAAGGGTCCGGTAAAGAGTTGCCTCAGCCCCAATCAGCCAGTGAAGTTTGCATTTATTTAGTACAGATTAAATGACAAAGGTCTTGAGTAAACACCACTAGAGGGTAACTGACATTGCAGACCTCCAGAGCAGAGAGTAGAGAGCAATCATGAACCCATAGATAATTAAAGGTTGGTCTTAAGACCACATGAGTAAGCAAGCTATTTAGATTAACTCCTCTACATTCCTATGTATCTACACCCTAAGGTTTTAAGAGAATTCACTTGCCTTCAGCCAAACCTTTTACTGAAGCTATGCAAACCCCCTCCCCGTCACAGCTCCAACCTTCCAAGAAGGTTTGTGAATATTTCCTATAACTATCTATATAATTTTTCCTCTAAAATTTTTCCCACCACCCTGACTGAACTCCCATAGTTTACCATTTCAACATTAGTTCACACTGTATTTCTTTCTATCGCACATCTTTGAAAAGCTAAATTTTCGGTAGTTGTTGTAATTAACAAAAAATACCTTGCCAAAATCAGTATGGAGCAGGAAATGAGGGTGGCAGTGTCCAATCTGATACTCTGTTTCAGAAGTTGTGTAATGCCTTCCTGGTTCTACACATTCCATTGGTAAGTAGTTGTGGTTATTTAAGAATGATCTAAAATATTTTTCTTCCTATTTACATTTGTAATTTTTAATTGCTACTAAAGTGCTAAACCATGAATATTTACTAAATTGTTTGGACCTAACTACTTAGTAAACAGAGTAGTCACATATTTCTTTTGGCCTAGAGGCACTATGGGTTTTTTTTTTTTTTTGAGACAGAGTCTTGCTCTGTCGCCAGGTGCCAGGCTGGAGTGCAGTGGTGCAATCTTGGCTCACTGCAACCTCCACCTCCCGGGTTCAAGCAATTCTCCTGGGCCTAGAAGCACTATGAAAAAAATCCCTGGGACTCTTAGGTATTTTGAACTTTTTCTTGGTTTTTGTCATTGGTTCTGTTTATGTGATGGATTACGTTTATTGATTTGTGTATGTTGAACCAGGCTTGCATCCTAGGGATGAAGCCAGATTGATCGTGGTGGATAAACTTTTTAATGTGCTGCTGAATTCAGTTTGCCAGTATTTTACTGAGGATTTTTGCATCAATGTTCATCAGGGATATTGGCCTGAAATTTTCTTTTTTTCTTGTGTCTATGCCAGTTTTAGTATTAGGGTGATGATGGCCTCATAAAATGAGTTAGGGAGGAGTCATCCCTCTTTTTCTTTTGTTTGGAATAGTTTCAGAAGAAATGGTACCAGCTCCTCTTTGTACCTTTGGTGGAATTTGGGTGTGAATCCTTCTGGTCTTGGGTTTTTTTTGGTTGGTAGGTTATTAATTACTGCCTCAATTTCAAACCTTTTTATTGGTCTATTCAGGGATTTGACTTCTTCCTGGTTTAGTCTTGGGAGGGTGTACGTGTCCAGGAATGTATCCATTTCTTCTAGATTTTCTAGTTTATTTGCTTAGAGATATTTATAGTATTCTCTGATGGTAGTTTGTGTTTCTGTGGGATCAGTGGTGATCTCCTCTTTATCATTTTTTATTTTGTCTGTTTGATTCTTCTCTCTTTTCTTTATTAGTCTGGCTAGCGGTCTATATATTTTGTTAATCTTTTCAAAAAACCAACTGTTGGATTCATTGATTTTTTGAAGGGTTTTTCCTGTCTCTATCTCCTTCAGTTCTGCTCTCATCCTAGTTATTTCTTATTTTCTGCTAGTTTTTGAATTTGTTTGCTCTTGCTTCTCTAGTTCTTTTAATTGTGATGTTAGGGTGTCTATTTTAGATCTTCCTGCTTTCTCCTGTGGACATCTAGTGCTATAGATTTCCTTGTAAACACTGCTTTTGCTGTGTCAGAGATTCTGGTACGTTATGTCTTTGCTCTCATTGGTTTCAAAGAACTTCTTTATTTCTGCCTTAAATTTGTATTTACTAAGTAGTCATTCAGGAGCAGGTTGTTCAGTTTCCATGTAGTTGTGTGGTTTTGAGTGAGTTTCTAAATCCTGAGTTCTAATTTGATTGCACTGTGGTCTGAGAGAGTGTTTGTTATGATTCCATTCTTTTGCACTTACTGAGGAATGTTTTACTTCCAATTATGTGGTCAATTTTAGGATAAGTGTGATATGGTGCTAAGAAGAATGTATATTCTGTTGATTTGGTGTGGGGAGAGTTCTGTACATGTCTATTAGGTCCAATTGGTCCAGAACTGAGTTCAATTCCTGAATATTCTTGTTAATTTTCTGTCTTGTTGATCTGTCTAATATTGACAATAGGGTGTTAAAATCTCCCACTGCTACTGTGTGGGAATCTAAGTCTCTTTGTAGGTCTCTAAGAACTTGCTTTATGAATCTGAGTGCTCCTGTATTGGGTGCATTTATATTCAGGATAGTTAGCTCTTGTTGTTGCATTGATCCCTTTACCATTATATAATGCTCTTCTTTTGTCTTTTTTTTACCTTTGTTGGTTTAAAGTCTGTTTTATCAGAGACTAGGATTGCAGCCCTTGCTTTTCTTTTTCTTTCCATTTGCTTGGTAAATCTTCCTCTATCCCTTTATTTTGAGCCTATATGTGTCTTTGCACATGAGGTGGGTCTCCTGAATACAGCACATCAATGTGTCTTGACCCTTTATCCAATTTGCCGATCTGTGCCTTTTAATTTGGGCTTTTAGGCCATTTACATTTAAGGTTAATATTGTTTTGTGTGAATTTGATCCTTTCATTATGATGCTAGATGCTTATTTTGCTCATTAGTTGATGGGCAGTTTCTGTATATCATCAATGGTCTTTACATTTTGATATGTTTTTGTAGTGGCTGGTACTGGCTTTTCCTTTCCATATTTAGTGCTTCCTTCAGGAGCTCTTGTAAGGCAGGCCTGGTGGTGACAAAATCCCTCAGCATTTGCTTGTCTGTAAAGGGTTTTATTTCTCCTTCACTTATAAAGCTTAGCTTGGCTAGATATGAAATTCTGGGTTAAAATTCTTTTCTTTAAGAATGTTGAATATTGGGCCCCACTCTCTTCTGGCTTGTAGTGTTTCTGCAGAGAGATCCAATGTTAGTCTGATAGGCTTACCTTTGTAGGTAACCTGACCTTTCTCTCTGGCTGCCCTTAACATTTTTTTCTTCATTTCAATTCTTTCTTCGTCAGATTCAATATGAATCTGACGATTATGTGTCTTGGGGTTGCTCTTCTCGAGGAGTATCTTTGCAGTGTTCTCTGTATTTCCTGAATTTGAATGTTGGCCTGTCTTGCTAGATTGGGGAAGTTCTCCTGGATAATATCCTGGAGTGTGTTTTCCAACTTGGAAAACACTTTCAGGTACACCAATCAAACGTAGGTTTAGTATTTTCACATAGTCTCATATTTCTTGGAGGTTTTGTTCATTCCTTTTCACTCTTTTTTCTCTAATCTTGTCTTCACACTTCATTTAATCTTCAATCTCTGATATCCTTTTTCTGCTTGATCAATTCAGCTATTGATACTTGTGTATGCTTCACGGAGTTCTCATGCTATGTTTTTCAGCTCCATTATGTTATATATGTTCTCTCTAAACTTGTTATTCTAGTTAGCAATTTGTATAGCCTTTTTTCAAGGTTCTTAGCTTCCTCGCATTGGGTTAGAACATACTCCTTTAGCTTGGAGGAATTTGTTATTACCCACCTTCTGAAGCCTACTTCTGTCAATTCATTGTACTCATTTTCTGTCCAATTTTGTCCCCTTGCTGGCGAGAAGTTGTGATCCTTTGGAGGAGAAGAGACGTTCTGGTTTTTGATATTTTCAGCCCTTTTGCACTGGTTTTTCCTCATCTTCGAGGATTTGCCTACCTTTGGTCTTTGCTGTTGGTGACCTTCGGATGGAGTTTTTGCATGGTCATCCTTTTCGTTGATGTTGATGCAATAGCATCATAGATTTGTTAGTTTTCCTCCTAACAGTCAGGCCTCTCTTCTGCAGGTCTGCTGGAGTTTGCTGGGGGTTCACTCAAGACCCTGTTTGTCTGGGTATTACCAGCAGAAGCTGCAGAACAGCAAAGATTGCTGCCTGCTCTTTCTTCTGGAAGCTTCCTCCCACAGGAGCACCTGCCAGATGCCAGCCAGAGCTCTCCGGTCTGAAGTGTGCCGACCCCTGCTGGGAGGTGTCTCCCCTTCAGGAGGCACTGGGGTCAGGGACCCTTGTGGAGTTGTTAGTCTGTCCCTTAGCAGAGCTTAAGCACTGTGTTGGGAGATCCGCTACTCTCTTCATTGTTGGCAGGCAGCAATGTTTAAGTCTGCTGAAGCTGTACCCACAGCTGGCCCTTCACCCAGGTGCTCTGTCCCAGGGAGATGGGAGTTTTATCTATAAGCCTCTGACTGGGGCTGCTGCCTTTCTTTCAGAGATGCCTTGCCCAGAGAGGAGGAATCTAGAGAGGCAGTCTGGCTATAGTGGCTTTGTGGCGCTGTTGTCTTTTTATCTTAAAAGGAAAGAATATAAATTCCATGAACTGTGACAGTCAACTTGATGTTGATTATGAAATAAAGTTAAATTGCATTATTAAAAGATGGTTTGTGGCTGGGCGTGTTTGCTCATGCCTGTAATCCCAGCACTTTTGATGGCCAAGGCAGGTGGATCACGAGGTCAGAAGATGGAGACCATCCTGGACAACATGGTGAAACCCTGTCTCTACTAAAAATACAAAAATTAGCTGAGCATGGTGGTGTGTGCCTGTAATCCCAACTACTCAGGAGGCTGAAGTAGGAGAATTACTTGGACTAGGGAGTTGGAGGTTGTGGTGAGCTGAGATTGTGCCAGTGCACTCCAGCCTAGTGACAGAGCAAGACTAGATCTCAAAAAAAAAAAAAAGATGGTTTGTGAGTTCTTAGGAATTGATCACTAGGAGGCAGCATTAGCTCACTAGAAAACAATTCCTGCCAGAAAATATTAGTTTCCTGCTTCAGAAATTATAAATAGGCCCTCTCAGAGGAGTGCTATAGACAGTGTTTTGGTATTTAAGCAAAACATTTGACAAAGTCTTTTGTGGCATCATTTTGAGTAAATTATACGACATGGTTATATAGATTTCTGGTTCAAGTACACTTACAGAACATGAAGTAATGTATCAATGCCAGCCTTTAGAGAAATCTGTACTGGCATGCCATAAGCTTTTTTTCCTCCAGCCCTCTAGGAGAAAATCTTTGTTATTCTGGTAAAGTATGTATGTGAAACATAAATTAGAGAAATTAGAGTTCTTGATATATTGGTTGATCAAATCAGAATCCAAAAGTACCTCCATAGTCTAGAACAGGGTTGGGCAAACCACAGCCTATGGGATAGATCCATCCGGCAGCCCACTTTTTGTACAGCTCTCAAGCTAATAGTGGTTTTTATATTTGCAAAGCATTGTAAAAAAAAAAAAAAAAAAAAAAAAGAAGAAGGCTATGAGATAGAGATTATCTAAAATGTTTGCTATACTATCTGACCCTTTATAGAAAAAGTTGGTTTATACCTAGTCTGGAAAAATAAGCAGAATTTAACAAGATAAAAAGATGAATTGAAAATCCTGGACTTTATTCCATAACGACAATCAAACAAAATAATTCTTAGTACGAGAAGAGTGTTATAGAAAATCAGACTTAGCAGCATGTGTTAAAGTGACTTGGAATTTATAAATTCAAGTTGAATCAATTATGAGATGTGATTATTCAAATTAATATGGTTTAAAACAGTATTCATTTATATAAACAGAGCATTCAGAAAATGGAGACAGTCTCATCCCATTTTTTTCTACGATGGTCAGATTACACCTGAACTATTACCAGCCCCTTTTGAGGGGCTAGGACAAGGATCCTTATATAGAAAATTCTGGGAGGTAAAGTTTTCTCTTTTTTTATCTCTAAGGTAGCATTTTGTGAATGCAGGCAATATTCTCACAATTCTGAAACAGGGCTGGGTATGGTGGCTCACACCTGTAATCCTAGTACTTTGGGAGGCCGAGGCAGATGAATTGCTTGAGGTCAGGGGTTCGAGCCCAGGCTGGCCAACTTGGCAAAACCCTGTCTCTACAAAAAATACAAAAAAATTAACTGGGTATGGAGGTGCACACCTGTAGTCCCAGCAACTTGGGGGACTAAGGCAGGAGGATTGCTTGAACCCAGGAGGTCAGAGCTGCAGTGAGCCAAGATCTCACTACTGCACTCAAGCCTGGGGGACAGAATGAAACCCTGTCTCAAAACAAAACAAAACAAGTCAGAAACAGACACAATGTCTAAAGTTTTCACCTGAAGCTCACATTTTAATTGGCTTAGTGTGAACTTGCTTACAATTTGCTATCCAAAAATAAAAGAAGAAGAGCTCATTTAAGGCATAAGTAAGTTTTCTGTTCTGGTAGACATTACTAATGTTCACCAATATGCTCTGGTTCCCCTCCTTTTTAACATGTGGGAAGATATTTGGTCAACGGAGTGTGAGCAGAAATAGTGTATATCATTTCCAGGAAGAAGCATTTAAAAGCATGCTTTCTTCCCATGTGGTCAGCACTGTGGAAGCCTTTATCAAGTTGAAGGTACCATCAGATCATAGCACTCAGTAGTACTTAGCCACTGCATTGAAGACAGTTGCAGTGTTCTTTGCATGATCAAGAAATAAACTTTTTAAAAATCATAAGCCAGTGAAAGTTTTGAAGTTGTTATGGCAACATAATCTACCCTGTTCTGGCTATTTCCCTCCCCAGTATTTAACAGCTAATATCCCTGGACCAGAAGTCAGGTGACATGGCTTCTATTCTTCACTCTAACACTAGGTATGGCCCTGCAAATAAATCAGTTTTGTTTGTTAAAAATGATTGTTTGAATAAAAACTACTGACCATCTCTTTTAGGGAAAAAAAAATCCTGTGATTTTAAAGTCTCTTTTAATATTTTATGTATTCAAAGAAAGTAATGTTTATAATGAAAGTATATGATTAAAACACACCTTGCCATTTGATTTTTAAAATTTCATAAATTACTGCCTATATTAGGACTACTATTATTTATTTTGGATCAAATCTTCTGCTTGTGTAATATTTGCATTGTTTTAGGCCTTAGTATCGGCTAAGAAAGTATAACCTAGGTTATCAAACACCTATTAAATCACTGTGTGGCTTAATTAACTTGAAGCCATTTCTCTACTGGGTCTTCATGGCCAAAATGAAGTGAGGAAAAAAATAGTTTTTTGTCCCAGATCCCAGCTCCCAGATCCCACTACCCACTTATTTTATTTTTTTATTTTTATATTTTGCTGTATAAAGGATATGGCTTTTGTCCCAGAAATTGGACTATTATCAAGAAGGTGCCAGAATTCTAGTTTTTCCTTCTTACCAACAGAGTTATAACTTATCTTCACAATTAGAGGTTTATTTTTATTTCTAAGTTTAGTTACTCTGTAATTATTTGGGCTGAAATATAGCTCTCAGAAATATAAATTCCTTAAAACATTCAATATTTGAATTGATTTGGTGTAAATCCAGTTTTCCAAGGTTTAGCTTTCCTTTCAAAGCTCTACTGCCTTTAATAGAAGCTCAAATTCTTCTCAAAAATCTGATGAAATCATCTCATAACTATGTGTAGTACGTGATCCATACAGTTTCCAGTACTGTTTGAAATTGGCTCTTTGAAAAACCAATCTGTTTCTAGTTCACATATTATAGATGAGTCAACAATTGAACATCATTGTATTTTGCTCTTTTAAATACTTTATTCTGATATAGATTGTACTCTATAGGTACCAAATCAGTATTTACTGAATAAAAGAATTTAATAGGATTATTAAACCAGCTATTTTGTGAAGCTAGGATTCAAATTTCTGAATTTTTAATTTAGTTTATTTCTCCTCATTACCTCTATTTAGTTTTTAAAAGTTAAGAAAATTATTTTCCAGCTGGGCATTGGTGGCTCACACCTGTCATTGCAGCAGTTTGGGAGGCCAAAGCAGGCAGATCAATTGAGTCTTGGAGTTTGAGACCAGCCTGGCCAACATGATAAAACCCTGTCTGTACTACAAGTACAAAAATTAACCTGGTATGGTAGCATATTCTCAATTCTGAGACATGAGAATTGCTTGAACCCAGGAGGTGGACGTTGCAGTGAGCTGAGATTCTTGAGAACCGTGGCACTCCAGCCTGGGCAACAAGCAAGAGGCAAGATTCTGTCTTAAAAAAAAAAAAAAAAAAAAAAAAAGAATAATTATTTTCCATATTGTAAAAGATACTTTAAATTCACCAAAATCACATTAGATTTTTTTGTTTGTTTTTAAAACAAGTAAATCATATGGTAGATCACTTCAAGTTCTAAACTCTTCTTTATCTAAAATCAGTAAAATTAATTTAAATGTATCTTTATTACAAAAGATAATATGAATTTTGTTTCTAGCAGGCCGTGGCTTCTGGTTCTGATCCTGGCCTTGTCACTAGCTATGTGTCCTCATATAAGTTACTAATGTTTTAGAGCATTTGTTTCCTTATTTGTAAAATTAGAGTTGTGTAGTGTATGCTTTCCTAGTTTTTTAACTCTGTGTTGGTTTGTTTGTATATTTTTAAATATTATTATTTAATCTAAGCTTTTTCTTGTTTTCAGGAGTGTGTATAATGGCCCATCCTCTAGAATACAAGTTCATAGTCTCTTTGACCTTCTTTAATTCTAATATAACATATATACTGGTCAGCATAGGCTAGATTGTGCAGCAGTAACAGCTGCTCTAACTTCAGTGCATTAAAACAACAAAGCTTATTTCAGGCTTGTAATACCTGTCTGCCTGTGATGTGTGATTTGGGATCTTTACTCTGTGTTGTCCTCATTCTGGTACTCAGTCTTTCAGAGTACCCACCAGTGGAGTTTTGCAGGTGCTGTAGCAAGGTGAGAGAGAGAATAGTTGTATCATATATTGTCTTTGAAAGTTTTCAACCAGAAGTAAATATATGCTACTTTTCTTTAGATGACTTTGACCAAAGCAAGTCATATGGCCACATCTAACTTCAAGAAGGCTAGAAGTGCTATCTCACAATGTGTCTTGGACATGCGAAGACACAAAAATATTTAATGAACAGCTCTTATGACTAACCATTAGGTTTTAAATCAAATGTTGAAATCTGGTAGGAGTGTAAATTAGAAGTGCATTTATGAAGGGCAGTTTGCAGATGTATCAAAAAGATAGAAATATGTCTACCATTTGATATAGAAGTTTCAATTTTAATAAATTATTGAATAGACATGGTTCATACATTCATAGAGCTTATTGTACGGGGTGGGAGAGAAGATGGATAGCACCAGAAATAATTAAAATGAAACAGGTTAAGTGCTATGATAGAGAAATATGTAGGGTGATTCTAAAACATATAGAAAACATTCTCATCGTCTATTTTCCAGTTGACTGATTCTCTCTTCAGCTGTGTATAATCTGCTATTAAATCTCCCTTTGTTGAATTTTAAATTTCAATTCTTATAATTTTTTGTTTCTAAAAGAGTTATTCAAATCTCCTAGGTTACTTGTTATAGTTTCCTATCTCTGAAGATATTTTCAAGCTTATCTTTCATGAAGAAATTGTTTTCTGAATTTATTGTATCATTTTGAGTATCTACAAATCTTTTGGTAATGAAAGTTAAAAGTGACATGGTTATAATTTATTAAAATCTGACAGTGTTCAGGGGGAAATAATGGTCCAGATTGTGTATATAGATTATAACCTTAAAAAAATTTGCTCATAGTGAGTATTACTAGGTGATACACAGAAATTGTAAGATTTGAGTTAGGTGTTTGGGATTATGACTGATTTTTAAAACATTTTTCTAAACTGTCTATAATGTTATTTCATCATTTCTGCTTTTTCCATCTTTGTTGAGGCATGATTGACAAAACTGTATAAAATTAAGGCATACAATGTGGTGATTTGATATATATTATAAAACAATTTCCACAATCAAGTTAGTTAATATTTCTATTACTTCACTTAATTATTATTATTTATTTATTTTTGTAGTGAGAACATGTAAGATCTATTCTCTTAGCAGAGGCCAACATTACAATACAGGATTATTAACTATGATCATCATGCTATATTTCATAGCTTTTAGAACTTAGGAAATGAGGCCAGCCAACATAACTTAAAAACAAACCAAAAATAATTAATTATATAAATGGGAAATAATTTATTAATATAATTGGAGTTTTAAAAGATATTTACCCTTGCTTTTTTAAAAGATATTTACCCAGTCAACATTGTTAGATGTATCACTTTTATCCTTATCTTGATGATAGAAAGTTTAATCCTATGTAGTGTGTGGAGTACAAAAGGAAAATTATGCAAGCATACTTCTCCTTTTCTTCTCACTCTTTTTTCTTTCTTGTATGAGCTAGGTTCATGTCACCTTCAGAAGCAGAGTTAGGAATGCAGATTTTTAGCATTGGGAGGGAAGAAGAAAATAAAGAGAAAGATGCTAACTTTGAGAGTATATTTTCTGCTAGCAAATACTATGTCTCTTAAGAAGAAAACTGTACTTACAGGACCAAAGATATTTAGCATTTTTAAAAACGATTAAACTCTTCATAATACTTTTTGGAAAATGTCTTTTAGGAAGAAGAAAGGCGTATGGCATCTGTTTTAGCCAAAAAAGAGGAAGAGAAGAAACGGGAAAGTCATAAACAATCTTTGCTTAAGGTATTTTCTCTGATGTCTGCCTGGATATGTGTGTACACGTAGGCACACATACACAGAAGCTAGTGAGGTAGTCTATTGGAAAAGTGGTTTCTAAGCTTTGTAAGTTTCATTCAACAGAATGAAGCTAGTTTTAAAAGGAAGAGATGAAAAATAAATATAATTGAAATTCTAACACTTTTATTTCATACCAGTGCATTATCTTGTGTATCCCATGGCCTGTTCACTTCATTTTGGAAAGTACTGTAATTGACTGTCAGCTTTGCATATATATATATTATATATATATATATAAATGAACTCTGTTACATGTTTTTTTAGTGATAACTTTTAAAATTTTTAAAGTTTCTGATATAGAAGTGATAAAGATTTTGTGGAACTAGGAATGGAAATTTGTTTTAAACTGATTTTAAATTATTTAGCAGATATTAATTTCCTTAAAGTATTATCTTTTAAATATTTTATATTAATGTCGCAAAGTATAATAAAGACAGCTTAAAGTGTATAGTTCATAATATGCATCATGCTATTTTCTAAAATTAAGGATATCACCTTGATTATCATTATTCATTCATGTTCTATATAGATGCTTTTCTTTTAAAATTAAAATGGCACTCAGAATTCAAAAAAATTACCAGGCAGGCAAGGTGGTATATACCTGAAGTCTTAACTACTTGGGAGGCTAAGGCAGGAGGATTGCTTGAGCCCAGGAGTTTGAGTCCAGCCTCAGGATAATATAGTGAGACAAAACAAAACATCACTAAACAGGACTCTCTAGTTATGAGATTTATTTAGTATTTTTATTTTTAGTAAGAGGAAAACCATGGGGAATCAGGAGACCCAGGTTCTAGCTCTAGCTCAGATTTGGAATCGTGATACAACAGACCCTCAGCATTTGGTGAGGATTGCTCATGCAGCTCTACATATTGATCATTAAGAAAATGAGATGGATTGGGTATAGGACAGGAAGAGTGTATAGACACTATCTTCTGCCTTGTTGCTTTTCTATCTTTTCATTTTCCTTGCAACCTGAGAAGTGAAGGGAAGTAAAAGTTATGGCATACACTGTTGCAGTCTTCCCTGGACTTTGAAAAAGAGACTCAACTGGCAAAAGCTAGACTTTGGCACCTTCTAAAATATTTGTCATTCTAGCTCATACTCGGCCATTTATTGGCATCTAGCTATTAGAAAAATAATTGTCACCGATACACCAAATGCCTCTGTGATCTTTAAACTTTTCTTTGGGTACCCTCTTCTGCCTTGCAGAATCTCTAGCATTCTCTAACCCTTCTTTTGCTGCTGCTGCTGCTTTTTTTTTTTTTTTTTTTTTTTTTTTTTTCTCCACAGATAACCAGAGCCCTTATGTGTCCTCCTGGCCAGCCATTAATTAATCTCCACCTGACCTTAAGATAGGCTATACTCCCTGTCTTAAAATATGTCTTCCCTTTTCCTGGCCTCAGTAAAATTAATCATTCTCTTAGTCAACCTGGTATTGATCTGACTTTAATAACTTGAATTAAGGAAGCTTAACATCAGCACGAATATAGGAAAGTGTTTGCATTTTCAAAGACTATCCTGTTATAAATTTGTTAACATACTCAGTAGTCTAAAGATATTTTATGCCCTTTTTCTAAGCACTGCTATATCTACCTCATTCAGAATATTTCATTTGCCTACCCCTGCCAGCCAGAAAGCCAAATGCATGAAGCCAGCATGAGAACCATCATCTATTAACTGACTGCCATGGCTTCTTTCAAAGTGGCCTTGATACTGAATTAAAAAAAAAAAGAAAGAAAGAAAGCCCAAGATTGCTTAGATTAAAAATTGGGTTGGCACAGTCATCAGCAAGTAACTTAAATAGAATTCCTTAAGGTAAGAAGCATTTTTATTATAGATTAGGGATTTACAATTAGAATTGCAGATTTCTACTTGCTTTATGTAAAGAGCACATACGGAAAATGTCAAAAAGTCTCCAAAGTGTATACATATTAAATATAACCCACTGAATTGTACACTCAAATTTGAAACACCAAACAATAGGTAAAAAGAAGCCCAAAACATTTTTTTTAGAGATAGTGTCTTGTGTAGCCCAGGCTGGAGTGCTGTTCACAGGTGTGACCATAGCACCCTACAGCCTTCAATTCCTGGGCTCAGTCAGTCCTCCTGAGTTAGTCTCCCAAGCAGCTGAGATTTCAAGTGTGCACCACTGCACCACCCCCCAAAAAAACATTTTTAAAACAGAAATAGAACTTTAAAAACTTTAGTTTTAATTAAGCAAGCCATATCACTTTTTATTCCTATCTAATGCCATGCATACATGCTAAAATCTTAGATAACCCTAAATTATATAAATATATGCAAAGAGGTACAACTAAAAAGAACTAGTCTACATGTACATATGCACTGAAAAACTGGACAGAGGACCTTCCTACTAGCCTTCTCTGGCTCCAGAGCCACCAGGCAAAGAGGAGTCAGTGTCACACTCAGCTGATTTTTCAATGCAGGATTGTAGTCTTAGTAAAGACTACAATGTCTGTTTTCAGCATTCTGATCTAATTGATAAGCTGTAATTAAATATTATCTTTTGATAATTGAAACTTTACCAGAATAGGGATTTTTTTTCAATTTGTGTATATATATATATATGTATATATATATATATATATGTATGTATATAAATTGAATCAAAACATTTCAATTTAGCATAATTTCTTTCGGTAGTCTGGATCTGCTTTTTCATAACAGGGTTTCTGTGAGAGGATTGAGCTCCAGTGCTATAAGTCAGTGGTTCTCAAGGTGAGGTCCATGAACTAGCAATGTTAGAATACTTAGGAGGTTGTTAGAAATTCAAATTCTCAAACCCTACTTTAAAATCTCTAAATAAGCAATCTGTTTTAATCTCCAGATGATTTGAGGTACCCTGAAACTTGAGAACCACTACCTTAAGGCATCCATTGCTTATAATGAATTAATTTCTTTCCTATTCATCTGGAATGGTACTAGTTATTTAGAGACATTTCAATCTAGTACAGTTTCTTTTAATAGTCTAGAGAATAGCTGTTAAATTTCAGACATTATAATTTATTCTGAGAAACTTGAAACATTGATCAACTCCTTCCCTTCTCTCCTCCAAGATTATTTCACCTTATCAGTATTAATTATTGAGTAGAAAAACTAAAATATTGTTAGTTTTTTCTTACTGTGTTAGAGGTGTATAAATTTCTGTTTAAAACTTCAGATAACAATAAGTATGCAATCAGATTTTGAATTTTTAACCTCTAGTTGGTTGTATATTTATTTTTAATAAAATTAAGTTTCTAAAGAGCAATAATTGTTTGTATATTTTTTTCCTTTAGAGTGTTAGATTATTATTGAAACTTTGAATGCAAACAGTAAATACAGGCCTCCCAAATCTAAAACAAATCTTGTTTTAGAATGTATATTGGTAGCTACTTATAAAAACCAGGCTCCTTTTAAAAGTATTATAAGAAAGTACAAACAATATGCCTCTTAGATGTCACTTCTGCTACAAAAAATGCATTATATACCTTTTGTCACAATTAACTTTTTCCTAGGAGAAGAAAAGGTTAACGATTAACAATGTAGCTCGACAGTGGGACTTGCAACAACAACGAGTAGCCAGTATCGCTACAAATGAAGATAGAAAAGATTCTGACTCTCCTCAGGACCCCTGTCAGCTTGATGGAAGCACCCTCTCTGCATTCCCAGAGGAAACAGGGTATGCAATGGTATTCTTTCAAGATACAAGCATCTTTAGATACTTGAATTTGGAGCGGGAATTAGAAACCTTTTTATGTATAATTATTTTTAAAGAGCTTTCTTAAGAAAACTTGCTGAAATTAGAAGTTAAGATGGAAAAATTGGAAATATAAATCTTACTATAACATTCTCCTAATTAAAACACCCTTCACAGGGCATTTCATGTCTTTCACAGGGAAAAGCCTAGATTGCTTAATGTAGTCTATGACGCCTTTTGCCCACTTCACCTCTTTCATCTCATGCCATCAACCATGTTCTTCTGCTATTGCAGCATCACTGTCTTTCTTTCAGTTCAGTTACTTTGTATTTCAGAACCTTTCTTATAGGAATAGTGTTTTTCTGCCCTGACAGCAATCACTTCCCTGCACTATTTCTCTGACCCAGCCCTAGCTAACTTCAGCTCACCCATAGAAGTCTGAAGTTTAAACTTCACACTTCCAAAAAAGGCTTTCCTGACTCCAAAGAATAGATCAGGTGTCCTTTTTATCTCTCAGTACCCTGCACCTCTCCTTCTTAGTACTCACCATAGCCATGATTAAAGAATTAGTTGGTAGTTAGTTGTTTCATGTGTGTCTTCCCCATTAGAATGTAAGCTCCATGAGGAAAGGAATCCTGATTGATTTGACTGCTGTGGTGTCCTCAGCAGCAAACACAAAATCTTACTCTTTATCTACCAGTAGTAAGCAATCGGGCATACAATCTGAACAGTGACTCTAGCTGTGCTCTATACTATCTGTCTGTTCCAGTGACTCCCAACCTCGTTTCTTCTATGATACATTTACCACATGATAACATATCCCTAGGTTTATGAGCAATGCTGAGTGCATTATCTAGACTCCACGTGTTTCTCTCCCTCTCAGAAAAGCATATTGGAATCAAGTAAATCCAGAGGAACATAAAGTATCTATATCTTTATAGTGTGTGTATAATTTAAATATATATTTGTAGAGCTGTCCCTCAGTATCCGTGGGGGATTGGTTCCAGGACCACTGCAAATATCCAAATCTGCAGATACTCAATTCCCTTATATAAAATGGGATAGCATTTGCATATAAACTATACTTGAAATCATCTCTAGATTACTTAAATAGTATCTAATACAATGCCTACACATCACTTCATTTGCATGGATTTGGCATAGTACTTAGCATGTGGCAAGTTCAAGTTTTGCTTTTGGAACTTTGTGGAATTTTTTTTTTTCAGATTATTTTTGATCCATTTGGTTTAATCTATGGATGCAGAACCCATTAATATGGAGGGCTGACTATATTGACATAATTTAAAAATAAAGCCTAAAAATCAAAGATACAATACATTTTAATTTTGTTTAATTTGATGAAGCATATGTGTCTTATTACCTTAACTAAACTCTGAAACACCTTTTAAAACTAAATATAATATAGCTTTTACTTCAGGTTTTCAGCTGGAATTCTTTGAGCCTTTCACATATAAAAAATATATAGTAAAGGAAGTAATTTGAGTGGCATGAGAATAATGTTTTAGAAATTGTCTGGAGTTAGAGTCTAACATATATTTAGGCAGATATGCTTTTTAAATTTTAGTTATAGGATTAACTTATATCAGTGTATTTCCTTCAGCTCACTTGGGATCCACATGTAGACCCCCTCAGCTCTTTCAGCTAGAAAAATAAGGCAAGAATAAAAATTCTAATAAAGAAAAAATTTATATAACTACTATACCACTCTTATATAGCCCTAGAGCTATATTTAATATTATTTAAATGGAAAAATATAATTTTACTTGGTTAGAACTATAACACTTTATAATGTTAAAACTTTATAGCAGTAGGCTTTAGATTTGTGAAATAATATACATCAGTTCTAATTTCTCTTTTTTTAAAATTATTTTTTCATTTTTCTTAAGTTACTCAGTTTCAAGTTTATCCAAGTAATCTGGCATTTTTAATTCAAAATTGTAATAAGGTTTTAAAAGTTAGTCCTTCAATCCATAAATTTTTTTTTTTTTTTTTTTGAGACAGAGTCTTACTCTGTCACCCAGGCTGGAGGGCAGTGGCGTGATCTTGGCTCACTGCAACCTTCGCCTTCCAGGTTCAAGCGATTCTCCTGCCTCAGCCTCCTGAGTAGCTGGGATTTTACAGGTTCCCACCACCACACCTGGCTAATTTTTGTATTTTTAATAGACATGGGGTTTCACCACGTTGGCCAGGCTGGTCTCAAACTCCTGACCTCAAGTGATTGCCTACCTAGGCTTCCTAAAACATTAGGATTACAGGCGTGAGCCACAGCACACGGCCTCAAACTTATTTTTATACACAGTGTTAGATAAGGATCTAACTTGATTTTATTTAAATTGACTAGTCAATTTGCTAATAACCTTTTAAAAATTAAACTTTGTTTTTTATGAGAATGCCATCTTTATCTCATGTTGTTTTAATATGTGCATGTATTTCTGGACTATCCATTTCACTTACCTATTTTAATGCCAACACCAGACTCTATTATAGTAATTTTGTAGTAAGTTTTCATAACTTATAGGGGAAATAGGCTTCTACTGTTCTTTTCAAGTTTCAATTGCCATATACCTATTCTTCCATATGAACTTTATTTATTTATTTATTTATTTAGTCATTGAGATGGGGTCCCACTTTGTCTCCCAGGCTGAAGTGCAGTGGCATGATCTTGGCTCACTGCAACCTCCGCCTCCTGGGCTCAAATAATCCTCCTACCTCAGCCTTCTGAGTAGCTGGGACTACAGGCGCACACCACTATGTTCAGCTAACTTTTGTATTTTTTGTAGAGATGGAGTTTTGCCATGTTCCCCAGGCTGGTCTTGAACTCTTAGGTGCTCAAGTGATCTGCCTGCCTTGATCTTCCAAAGTGCTGGGGTTACAGGCATAAGCCACTGTGCTCAGCCTCATATGAACTTTAAAATCAGTTAAAATAAAAAGTAAATGGTGAGCATCTTGTTCAAATCACATTTAAGTTTACTTATTAATTTCAGAAGAATTAACATTTTTATGGCAGTAATGTCTCTTTGAGAAACATAATATGTCTTTCCATTTTTTCAGGGTTTTTTGATATCCAGAGAGAGCTAACTGGGAAAATGTTGAAAGATTGAAGGAAAATTCTGAGGAACTAAATGAGGTTAGAGACCATGAAATTATAGCAACTTTAGCCTGAATGGTTGGGTGAGTTTATTCCAAGAGCGCAGAGTAGCTAAGTATGACAGAAGAGAAGCCAAATGCCTGATAAAGAACAAAGAGACAAGGAGTCAAAGACAAGGAATAAAAATTTCAAATGTGATCACAAAGGAAAAGATGGAAATGTTGGTCAGATAGTCTAGGTGACATTTTAAGGAATTAAAAAACAGAAGGTTGGCAACAGGAAGAAAATTTTATGTTTCTGAGACTGGAAGTCTAATTAAAGTTGCAGATGAGTAGCATATTAAGTAAGAGTGTTAATATGTGCTGGAATAATGGGAATTTATGGTCAGAGTAAGTTTTTGAGGTTGAATATTGAGTAAGTTTAGAGATATAACACAATTTAGTAATGAAATCTAAGCAATATGGAAGCCATTGTTGTGGTTATCAGATTGGATTGTTGGAAAAGAGCAGAAGTGAAGGTCACCAGAGGAGAGATGATCAGTTGAAATTGATCAGTTGAAATTATTGTAGACATTGAAGTTATGGATGGTAGAACAAGGTGTGGTACCAGAGGCCATGCATCCTGTTCTCTTGTGACAGGGCTATTCACTGTTGAAGTTTTACTAGTTTTGGCAGCTTCAGTGAATGCAGGAGTATCTTTTTTATTAAATGGCTATTTTATCTGGCAAAACTGTCTCTGATCAGTGGATTGTAGACTATTAACATGACTTTGATGACATTTTGAACTTTTAAAGTGGCATATAGCCAAACATTTTATGACCCTCTACAATAATTTACAATTATAGGTTCTTTATGGTCTCAAAATCAAGCAATCTGTTCCAAGAGAAAGAGGAAGTATCTGTTAGTGAAAATTGTTGTGCCTTGTATTTACTGCCAAGAGTTTCAGAATTTTCATTAGAAGTTCCACAAAGTCTGAAGCATTTAAGAAAGGAGCACAGAGAAAGAGTTTGGAAGAGATGGTAGAAGTGATGCGGGGGTTCAGTGGAGAGGATGTAAAGAGTAATGATGAATCATTAGGAAAGGGATCCATAATTTCTGGCAAAAGATTTACTTTCTATAAATGTATGTTTAAAGTGTCATGGAAACACTATTACATTATCTTAGTTTGATTCTTTTTTTCATGACCTAAAAACTAGCAAGCTGAATAGCCACAGAAGATATTTATACATGAAGATAGAAAAAATAAAATTTTAGAAACAGATAGTATATAACTGGTAGAAATTATAATGTAAAATCGGTTACTTATAACTTCTACTGGTTGTAGATTTTTCTTCAGTTTAGTTTGTAGTTATCTGATTCCTGTAAAATGTCCTAGAACTGAAATTTAGAGATATTTCTAAAAGAACTTATTATACCTTGCATTTGTCTAAACCAAGAACTCTTAACCAGAGCATCCAGTTTGGCTTTTTGAATTGTAAGTCCTTATTTTACTTGACCCCCTTACAGCATTTGACACAGTTGAAACTCCTCATTCACCTGATTTTCCTTTTATATATGTGGTTACTCTTTTTTTTTTTTTAAGTGGTATTTTACTGGCTCCTTTTCTACCAAATCTTTAAATGTATATTATGCAATTTTTTAATTTGTAAGATTTAGATATACTGCTTGCTATAATAGATGAAGATTTAGCTCTCTCACCTATTTTCCTCCCCAGACTATATATCTTTAGTTGTTTTATTGTTATTTTGTAATATATATCTAAATCTTTATTTTTTGTTTTACCCACTGTAGGCAATAGCTCTCAAGTCTGCATTTGCAAGATACGTTTATCCTTTTTATTTTTCCCTCTTTGTACATTGCAACTTCTTTCAGCTATACTTTTCTAATTTCCCTTGAGATTTCTTCTTTCACCCAGTGGTTATTTAAGATTGCAATGTTTAATTTTTACATATTTGTGAATTTTCCAGATTTTTTCATTGTGGTCAGAGAAGATATTTTGTATGAATTTAATCTTTTTAAATTGATTGAGACTTGCTTTATGGCTGAACATATGATCTATCCCAGAGAATGTTACATGCGTACTTGAGAAGAATATATATTCTACTATTATTGAGTGGGGTTTTCTATATATGTCTGTTTGTTGGTTTTATAGTGTATTTCAAGTCCACTGTTTACTTGTTGATCTTATGTCTAGTTGTTCTATCCATTATTGAAGGTAGGGTATTGAAGACTATTATTATAGAACAGTTTCTTCTTTCAACTTTGTCCATTTTTGCTTCATGTATTTTCGGTGTTAAGTGCATATACCTTTATAATTGTTATACCTTTCTTATGGATTGACCAATTTTTCAATATAAAATGTTCTTCCATGTCCGTCATAAAATATTTGATATAAAATCTATTTTACATAATATTAGTAGTTACTCTGGTTCTCTTTTGCTTACTGTTTTCATGGAATATCTGTTTCTATCCTTTCCATTTCAACCTATTTGTGTCTTTTCATCTTGTAGAAAGCATACACTTGGATCTTGAAAAAAAAAAAAAATCCTGACTGGGTGCAGTGGCTCATGGCTGTAATCCTGGCACTTTGGGAGGCTGAGATAGGTGGATTACCTGAGGTCAGGAGTTCAAGACCAGCCTGGCCAACATGGTGAAACCCCTTTTCTACTAAAAATACAACAATTAGCCTGGCATGGTGGTAAATGCCTGCAATCCCAGCTACTCAGGAGGATAAGGCAGGAGAATTGCTTGAACCAGGAGACAGAGGTTGCAGTGAACCGAAATTACGCCACTGCACTCCAGCCTGGGTGACAAAGCAAAACTCCATCTTGGGAAAAAAACAATCCTTTCTGCTAATTTCTGCCTTTTAATTTGGGTAGTTTAATCTTTGAAGTCCTGATAAGAAAGGAGAGACTTCTACCATTTTGTTATTTGCTTTCTATCTGTTATATATCCTTTTCTGGTTCCTCAATTCCTTCATTGCTTTCTTCTTTTGTATTTAACTAATTTTCTTAGTGTACCATTTTTGATCCCCTTTTTGTTCCTTATACTATACATTTTGTAGCTATTTTCTTAGTTGTTACCCTGGGGATTACAATTAACATTTTAATTTAGCTAGTTAGAATTAACACCTCTAGTTGTAATAGCATATAAAAACTTTGCTTTTATTTAGTTCTATCCCTTTTCCATTACTGTTTTCAGAAATTGTATCTTTAAACATTGTGTGCACATTATAGATTTATAATTATTTTTAAGTATTTTTCTTTTAAATCATATTTTAAAAAGAGGAGTTACCAACCAAAAGTTTAGTAATACTGGCTTTTATTATATACTTATGTAATTACCTTTCTTCATGTTATTTATTTCTTCCTATGACTTCAAATTACCAACTAGCGTTCTTTAATTGCAGCCCAGAGAACTTCCTTTAGCATTTATAGGTCAGGTATACTAGCAATAAACTCCCTCAGCTTTTGTTTATCAGGGAATGTCTTAATTTCCTTATTATTTGTGAAGTCCAGTTTTGCCATATATGATTCTGGGTGGACAGTTTTTTTTTTTTTTAATCTTTCAGCACTTTAAATATGTCATCCCACTACCTTCTGATCTCCATGATTTCTGATGAGAAGTCAGCAGTTATTCTGATTGAGGATCACTTGTCCATTATGAGTCACTTCTCTCTTACTACTTTCAAGTTTGTCTCTTTATTTTTTATTTTTTGAGACGAAGTCTAACTCTGTTGTTCAGGGTAGAGTGCAGTGGCGTGATCTCAGCTCACTGCAACCTCCACCTCCTGGGTTCAAGTGATTCTCTTGCCTCAGCCTCCCAAGCAGCTGAGATTACAGGTGCACACTACCAAGCCCAGCCAATTTTTGTCTTTTTAGTAGAGATGAGGCTTCACTATGTTGGCCAGGCTGAACTCCTGACCTTATGATCCACTCGCCTAGACCTCCCAAAATGCTGGGATTACAAGTATGAGCCACTGCGCCTGGCTTTATGATGTGTCTTGGTGTGGATCTATGAGTTTATCCTAGTCAGAGTTCATTGAGCCTGTTGTATATGTTGTTTTATGTCTTTTATCATATTTGGGAAGCTTCTGGCCATTATTTTTTGAAATATTCTTTCTGCTCTTTTTCTGTCTGTCCTTCTGAAACTCCCACTATGTTTATGTTGGTGTGCTGGATAGTGTACCACAGTTTTCCTAGTTCTGTTCATTTATCCTTATTTTTTATTTTACCCCACTCCTCAGACTATGTAATTTAATTTACCTAAGTTTACTGATTCTTCCACCTGCTCAAATCTGCTGTTGAAGCCCTCTAGATAACTTTTCAGTTATTGTACTCTTCAACTCCAAAATTTCTATTTGATTCCTTTTTAATTTCTATCTCTTTATTGATATTCTTTATTTGGTGAGACATCATTCTCTTGGTTTTCCTTAATTATTTGAGCATATTTAAAATAGTTGACTTAAAAGTTTTTGTCTAGTAAGTCCAATGTCTAGGATTCCTCAGGGACAGTTTCTATTCATTTTTTTTTCTGTGAGTGGGTTATACTTTCTTATTTCTTTGTATGCATCATATTTTTTGTTGAAACTGGACATTTATGTGACAACTCTGGAAATCAGATCATTCCTCCTCCCTAAGGTTGGTTGTTGCTGCTTGTTTTGATTGTTTTCTTCATTTGTTTAATGACTTTCCTATTTCTGTGAAGAATTTATTTTTTATCATGTATATCCACTGAAATCTCTCTTCCATTAGCTTAGTGGTCAGTTAGTGATTTTCAGAGATTTTCTTAAATGCCTGGAAAAAAAGGAAAAAATAAACTTCTCCCAGTCTCTATAGACTGGTTCTGTTTTGAGGCACTCTCACTGCTTAGCTAGGCAGCTTACCACTCTACCTTAACCTTCATTCCCACTTGTGTGGAACCTCAAGATCAGCCAGAGGTTAAGGTTAAGGTTAATGTCTTCTCAAGTCCTTTCCAAACATGTGTCCAACCCTGGACATGCATGTGGCCTTTTAGATTCCCTGGACTCACAGGAGCTTCTCAAAACTCTGTTCTCCCAGATATCTCCTTCCCCAGCCTCTTCCTTCTCAGCGTTTTTGGTCTGTCTGTTGCCTGCTGCAGCTATTATCCCTTGTCCAATGTGGTGGCAGCTAATACATTTTTGCCTTTAAATACTTTCAACAAATGCCACTTAGAAGCTACATAAGCCTGGCCTAGTGTGGTGGCTCAAGCCTGTAATCCCAGCACTTTGGGAGGCCGAGGCAGGCAGATCACGAGGTCAAGAGATCGAGACCATCCTGGCCAACATGGTGAAACCCTGTTTCTACTAAAAATACAAAAATTAGCTGGGCGTGGTGTCATGCACCTGTAGTCCCAGCTACTCGGGAGGCTGAGGCAGGAGAATTGCTTGAACCCAGGAGGCGGAGGTTGCAGTGAGCCAAGATTGTGCCACTGCACTCCAGCCTGGTGCCTGGCAACAGAGTGAGACTCTGTCTCAAAAAAAAAAAAAAAAAAGAAGTTATGTAAGCCCTAGGGAAACTTCAAGGCAAGTGAAACAAAGGCAAGCCCTTGAGCTAATCCTGCA
>PVKP010006689.1:0-33581 GCA_004027715.1 Plecturocebus donacophilus | reverse complement strand
TGTGTTGTTGTTGTTGTTGTTGTTGCTAACATATTTGTTTCTTTCATGGAGGGATGGAGTGTTTTGGAATTCCCTACTCTACCATTTTGGCTCTCTCGTTGGGATTCCAATTTGGCTATATTCTATGAGCTATACTTTTACAATTCAAGATTAATATCTGTTCTATAATTATAAAACTTTGTCAGTTGGTAGCATTTAAATTGATAACTGATAAACAATATTTAAGTTTCTATAATGTAACTATTTCTTTACAGTTAAGTAGTAAGCTATGATTTTATCTCCTTTTCTGCTTTCTAAGCCACTCTAAGAATAGTCGTAGCATCAAATTCAAATGGACACCTCTTCATTATACCTTAAAAGTTGTACAAACCCATGCCACATATTAGTTTGCCCCATATTTGAGCCATGCCTTTCATATATAGTTTGTTTTTCTTTGGAGTTTCTGATTGCCTTTTTAAAAAATGGAACAAAGAAATTTACTGCTGTTTCTACATTTCTGATTTCTAGAATCTACTCTTTTTGAAGCCTGTCTCTGTGATCTAATTTAGACTCATCATTTGCTTTTGGGCCATTCTTTATAGATTATTATTTCACATCATTTTATTGGGAGCCTTTGATTCTTTTCTTGTATTATGTGTCTTTCTCTTATCTTCAGGTATTTCTGTCTCAACCTCTCGATGGTAGAGTTCTTCAGATTTTGGTTCTGGGCTCTCTTTACACTCTCTGCTTTCCCCCTAAGCCATCTCATACATGCCTTTGACTTTAAATACCATTTATATACTGAAGACCCAAAAATATATACCTGTTCCTTTATGGGTTACCCACTTAGTGTTTAGGAAAACAAGTCCTTATCACGTTGAAATTTAAAAAATATTCTCCCATTTTTGTCTTTCTAAAGATTTAACATTTGGCCTTTTATATTTAAGTTTTTATTATACCTGTAATTGATTTTTATATTTGAGGTTAAGTTCTGATTTGGGTGGGGAGGGGGTTTCCTTCCATAGGAAAAACCAGTTACCTCGGTGCTGTTTATCGAGTGTTCTTTCCTTTCTCACTGAACTGTAGTGCCACTCTGTGAGGCTTTCACAGTGAGAGAAGTAGGTGGGGGAGTCCTTTTACAGATCTTCAATTAATGCCCATGTTCAGTCACTTCTCACTCACATCCTCCATCATACTTACCTTAGTTCCTCTCCAGAGTTCCACTGAGCAATTTGGCTGCCATCTTTTCCTTATTTCCAGTGCATATTTGAGAATACAGCTCTTTTTTACCCTTCCTCGTCACTTAACACTTTTTCTTTCTAGCTTCCAGAAATTTGCTGAATTTCTGGAAATCTCTTGCTGCCAATAATCTTCCTCTACTGCACTCGTTGTTGTTGTGGGTTTACGCCTATTTGATTACTATTCTTTAGTGTGGTCTTGGAGGAAGAGGTTTTAAGCACTTGTACTTAATCTATCTATTTTTATCTGAAAGTACAAAGTGAAGAATTTTAAACAGTAATTATATTACTACATATTCTGTAAGTCTTCAAAAAAGAAATAAATTTTATCATTTGAAACCTCAAATGATAAAATTCAATTCTTTCTTTCTTTCTTTTCTTTTTTTTTTTAAGAAAAGATGAAGTTTCACTTTTGTTGCCCAGGCTAAAGTGCAATGGCACGATCTTGGCTCACCGCAACCTCCACCTCCTGGGTTCAAGCAATTTTCCTGCCTCAGCCTCCCAAGTAGCTGGATTACAGGCATGTGCCACAACACCCGGCTAATTTTGTAATTTTAGTAGAGATGGTGTTTCTCCATGTTGGTCAGGCTGGTCTCAAACTCCCAACCTCAGGTGATCCACCCACCTCGGCTTCCCAAAGTGCTGGGATTACAGGCATGAGCCACCATGCTTGGCCAAAATCTAATTATTTCTGAACATAGAAAGCTAATTAGAGGGCCACAAAGTTTTTTTCCTAGTGTTTCAATTTGTTTTGTAATACTACATAAGGTTTTCCATTTTTAATAATCATTTGTATTTATAGTCTTTAGTATTGCATAATGCCAAAAAAGTAAATAATTCTTGGATTACAATGTCTGTAACCTTTGGCTTATGGGTGTATAACTAAATACCTGGAAACAAGTGTCCATAAAAAATTATATACACAAAAAGGGAAATAATTCTCTAAATTCAAGACTAGCCTGGCAAACACGATGAAACCCTGTCTCTACTAAAAATACAAAAATTAGCTGGGCATTGTGGCAGATGCCTATAATCCTACCGACTTGAGAGGCAGAGGGACAAGAATCTCTTGAACCCAGAGACAGAGGTTGCAGTGAGCTGAGATTGCACCACTGCACTCCAGCCTGGGCAACAGAGTGAAACTGTGCCTGAAAAAAAAAAAAGAAAAGAACATGTGGTACATATACACCATGGAATACTATGCAGCCATAAAAAAGAATGAGATCACATTATTTGCAGGGACGTGGATGGAGCTGGAGGCAGTTGTCCTTAGCAAACACGGAATAGAAAATCAAATACCACATTCTCACTTATAAATGGGAGTTAAATGATGAGAACATATGGACACACAGAGGGGAATGACACACCAGGGCCTATTGGATGATGGAAGCTGGGAGGAGGAAGAGGATCAGGAAAAAAAACTAATGGGTACTAGGCTTAATACCTAGGTGATGAAATAATCTATACAACAAATCCCCATGACACAGTTTTCCTATATTATAAAACTGTACATATACCCCTGAACTTAAAAGTTAAAAAAAGAAATTATTCTTACATAAATAATCAGATCCTGAACCATACAAAAGAAAATCTATGTCAGTTTGTACATGTGCCCCTGAACTTAATGTAATCATTTTTGTGCCCTTCCTCATTCTGTTTTCCCAACTTCTGTTCCTGATAAAAATCTTCTATTTATCTCTCGAGGATCAGTTCAAATGCAACCTCCTTTTAAAACTTGACTTTTCCCCTCTAGAAGAATTAGTCATTCCTTTCTCTGTGTGCATATGGTTTAAATATTCATGATGTCACAATAAGCACATGATATTATATTTAATGTATATATTCATCTTCCTCTCAACACTCATCCAGATTGAGAGCTCTTCGAAAGAAAATATATCTTGATTGATTTTTATATCCCCAATGTTTAACACAATATCTGACACATAAGAAGCTTTCCACAAAAAACTATTTGTTTAATGAGATACTGAGGTCATTTTAGCTTAGAAATTATATCCCATGTGTTTATTTTTTATTTTTTATTTTTTTAAGCTTTATCTCTTTATTCAACAAGATATGTCTTTACGAGTTTAAAAACAGACTGAACACCATTATCCTTCATGAATAATGCAGATAACCATGTGTTTATTAGGTTGATTGCAGAGTAGGATTAGAGCAGTTATATTTCTGAAATTATCACCCAGTAAAGGTGAGCAATAATTTTGCCATATCGAAAAACCTTTGTATGATCTCAGTGTTGATTATTCTTATCAATACAGATGTTTTAATGACGTGCCAGAATTCTTGGCACAGTGTTTTATAAATATTGGGCTTTCAGGACATGTTTGGTGAATGAAAGAAATAATTAATTAATTAATTAATTAATTAATATGTGTGTATGTATAACTAAAAAGATGTAGTCATATGTACTAAGGATACAAGGAAAACTAGAAGAATAATCCCCAAAATATAAACATTGTTTAGCGAAGTCATTTTTTATAGAACTCAGAACACACTTTTCCAGAGGAGCAAATTTGTAAACATTGGCCAGGGTTTAAGGCTAAACTCAAAGGCCTCATTCAAAAAATAACTGAAATGGGTTAGGTGTTACATGGCCTATTTATTTACCAGGTGCCATGTTTCCTAGTGAAAAGGATGAGTCTGTCTGCAGCCCAGGAGACTTGCCATTTGTTTTTACCAAATGTGCATGTGATAGCTGTATAAATTGGAGATTACTTCTGCTTCGTTTTGTAACCATGTCACTATTTTCCTGAGAGTAGCCTTGTTTATTATGTCACTTATTTCCTCAACAGTTTACTTAACAAGCCCTTTGCACAAAATAAATAATCACTTTCTGATGGCAGACACTTTTTATTGTGCAGAATAAACTTTAATTATGTGGAAAAAGAAAGGCAAGACACTTCTAAATATTTGATGTGGAGCAATATCATTTCTCAAAGGATTTATTGATGTTTTTGGTACATAGCTCTGATTCCCCATCATTTTTACATTAAACATTTTTGCTGGTTACCGTGACCATCAGGCATCCCTATGTAAACTAGCTGTTTTTCTTCCTTTACCTTCCTTGGTTCATTACATGCCTTTGCCTCACCTGGGTAAACCTTCTTGCTAACCCTTATTCTGTGTCTATATCACTGATGCTGCCCTTTTACAGAAACCATAGCTTATGGTTTGAATATCCTTCTTAAGATCTAATACATACTCATTAAAAATTTCATCACTGTCTCACTTCATTAATTCATCCAAGAAATATATGTATTGAGCAGAGCATGTGCTAGGAGCTGTACTACATATTGGATCTACTATACTAATTGTGACAAATTCAAGCCCTCAAGGATCACTGTGTTTAGTAAGAGATATAGATAAAGCAACAAATAATTGCTGTACAAAGTGGCAAGTATTGTAATAGCAGTATGTACTCTTTTCATCAAGAGTGGCAGTGAAACTGTCCTTTGTTCTGTTCCAGTATTGATTATATAATCAACCTCAATGAGCTATAATCTGACTCACTGTATCACACAAAGCACAATGTATGGAACTAATTCTCTTTCTAAGATTATCATCTAAGACCATTCATATACTACTACTCATTGGATATTTGATTTTTGTCATATAATAGTATGTCTTAAGCATCTGGTAGAAATGAAGCCTTTTTGTATTTTCTTGGTTGCATATTCACTTAAAGTAGACTGATATTATTACTAAGCTTGTTATTGAATAAACAAATGTGTAGAAGGTTAACTAGTACCTCCAAAATAAGTATGATAAACCTTTAACAGGGTGGTGGTGCTTTCTTAGTTTTTTTCCCTTAGCATCAACATTGTAAAATGTTTGAGGATCTTTAATAATTCATTCAGTATACATTGTTAAAAGCTCATTACTAGGTTTTGGGTCCTAAAGATGTAAAAATATGCAATCTCTAGCCTCACTCACTATCTGGAATAACAGATAAAATTATAAGCATATGATTGTAAAATAGTATGAGAAGTGATGTGTTCCAGGAGTGTACCAGAGACCATAGCAGCACAAATGAGACTGAGACGCTGATTTTAGTAGGGGCAAATAAGTACTTAATGAGCGCAGAAGTCCCAGAAGGAAAATGCCGAAACAAAAGCTATGCTTTGTTTAAGTTTTGAGGTTGAGTAAAACAAATAGTTATGTCTGTATTCACAAAGCAGAAAATATGACTTGGGTTAAGATATTTCACTTATTCTCTAGCTTATCATTTAGGTAGCCCTATATAAAAAAATGTGGCTTCTACCTTGGAAATAATAATTACCAAATTCAGTGCAGTATGAGAAGCGTGTATATATAGTGTGTATATATAATATAAATGATGATTCCTTTTCACCATTTCTTACTTCAAAATGAGGAGGAAATCTTCACTGATTTTACTGATTATAACTGTAGTATATACACTTAAAAATTTTTTTAAACCACTGAAGTATTCAAAAATAGAAAGTCGGAGTTACCCCTTAATACAACCTCTAAGAAATAAACTATTTTTAGCAGTTATTATTTGGTTTATAAACATTTTTACATGTATGGTTCTTACTGTAGAAATACTAATTTGTAAACTACAATTTTTTCTAGTCAGAAAATTTTATAGATTGAGAAAACCTATTTGTATTGACATGAAAAGATAACCAGAATGTAGTAAATGGGTTGTTTTAAAACTAAAGAGAATATTAATTATCTTTCATGGACATAAATAATTTGGGTTTAGAGTCGATCTTTTTTTCATAATATGGCTCTTTTTAAATTAAAATATATGATTAGAGTAATAAAAAACTCCCAGATAGTCTATTGAAAATTAGTTTTTAATGCTCTAGGTTTAATTACTGAAATGAAAAAAGAATATAAAATTGTGAAAAGCTTTTCTAATAGGTCATTATACTGTTAGATATTCTACATGATAAGTATTTTATTTAAAATTTTATTTGGATTTTCCAGGCCTCTAGACTTAGGACTCAACAATGCTTTACAAGGTTTATCTGTCATAGACACATACCTTGTTGAAGTAGACGGGGATACACTTTCCCTGTACGGCTCAGGAGCACTGGAATCTCTGGATAGGAATTGGAGTGTTCAAACGGCAGGAATGATCACAACAGTCTCCTTCACTTTCATAGAATTTGATGAAATCGTCCAAGTGCTTCCCAAACTGAAGATTAAGTTTCCTAATTCTCTGGTAAATATTTCCTTTCAGTAGTATGTTTAAATTATTCTTAGTCATGACTTGTGTGTTCAGGCCAAAGACCTGTTTTAACTTTTATTTATGTAGTCTCTATCTGGCAGGAAGATTAAGGTTTTGTGTTGATTTTCTTCAGCTAGGATTTAAATTAGTATTCATAAAATGGCCTTAAAGTTTTATGCTAATATTGGAAATCATATCTTGAAAGAATGATCCTTTATTGGGTAGAAAAAGACTGATGTAATTTTATTCAAGTTATAAATTTCTACTTTATAAAGCATTCAGCTTTACCACATAGCCTTATGTATTCACCTATTATACCTAGTAATGGTGAGATGTATATTTATCATATGATTTTTATAAAAATCCCCTAATAGTGTTGAAAATAATTTTAGTACACATTGAAATTACTTTGAGAAATTAGCCTTCCTCATTTATGGTGTCATTGTATTATTTAGTGTGCATTTGTAGAAACTGTGATTTCTGTAATGAGTTCTCTCTTGAGTTTTTATTGTTGCTGTGTTTTTCTCTGTAAGCCAAGTGACTTCCCTCACCTGCCTTTTCAGTGGGGTTTTTTTTTTCACTTCATTCTCCCTAAGAAAGATAGTTAGAGGTGGAGACAGTGTGTTTAGAAAAGAGCATCTAGATTCACAGACAGAATGCTTGCGTTAACATTGCAGTTTTAGTGATTTGATTTTTCTGTAGCCAGTATAACTATTCTACATAGTGTTTGCCAAGATACAAGTAATAACAACTAACTAGTTCTCAGAAATATTGTGGGCCCTGTCATTATAAAGTTCTGAAATTTTCATTTTCAGTCTTTTTAAAAAATTGATTTAGTGTCAGTGTAAAGCATATAAAATCAATAATTCCTGAAAGAATCTGCATTACTTGATATTTATGTAACTTTAAAGAATGTTTGCTTATAAGTGAGAATGTCATTTATAGAAGGAGTCACCCAGAATTCAATATTGGATGGATTCCATCAATGGTACGTTGGATGAATTAAATTTATATAAGTTTAGTACATTCAGTTGTTTTAATGTAATTGAAAACGTATTTGCTAAGCCTAAAGTTTACATATTTACTTGGAGAATGATCAGTGAAGCTTTGTTAATATTTCAATATGGTTAAACTCAGTGTTCTGATCTTCATTTGTGTTTTATTATTCTAGCACCTTAAATTCAAGGAAACAAATCTTGTAATGCTGCAACAATTTAATGCACTAGCACAACTCCGTCGTATTGACCAGCTGACAATTGATCCTCAAGGAAATCCAGTTGTCAATTTTACACTCTGGAAATACTATGTACTGTTTAGGCTAAGCCATTTTAGTATGCAGAAAATAAACGGAACAGAGGTAAGCTAAAAAGTAGATGAACTGTAGAATAAATATATTCCTTCTTAGGGGAAGTAGTTATTTTAAATGGTTAGGAGTTTAAATAACCATGATAGAACATTTGAGTCATATTGGTTTTTAAAAATATATTGATATTTAAAATGTCAAAAACCTAAAAATCTGTTTTAAAACTTCCAAAGCACTAAACAAATTGTGAAAATAAAATAGTAACCAGGTTATACCGAATGGCAAATATTTTACTGCTGTGTGTAAGTATTCAGTGAAATAAAATGGTGGGTTGACAGTTAAAAATAAAAATAAAAGGAACTCTTCTATAAGTAATGTGATCTTTGTATTTCTCAAAGTACTCTGCAGACTGCCTGGTATGCAAGAGGGAATAAGGAAGTAAAACCTAAATGTCAACCAATTAAGGGTATTGTGGTAGAGAAAGGGAAGAATAAAATGAAAAAAAAGTGGGAGGAGGGAAGAAGATGATTTACAAAAAGAAGAGATAAAAAGGAGAAATAAGCCAGGAAGAAAGAGAAGAGAAAGTAAAAATAAGAGAAAAAGAAAATAAAACAAGCTTATGTAGATGTCTAGACTGCTTTGTTAATAGTTGGTAGCAGCTGCCTGTGCCATGACTACATTGGGCAACTCGGGTCTGGGGCTGAATAGCTGGAAAACTATTAGTGAAAAGTTATTCTTAGACTGATTCTGCTAAGCTTGTCACAAGGTCATCCCCCAGCTATTCAAAAACCATGTTCTTTTAAAATATCAATGTGGAAGAAAAGAGAGAAACTATGCCTCTGCCACTACTGAATTTAAATACTCCTCCAAAGAAACGAAATCATCTTTAATATGTTGTTAGTCTTATTACAATATCTCTTGAAATTCAGAAGACCTCCTTATTGTAAGATCAACTGTAATCAACTTTCTGGCACAGTAACTGTATTTTCCTGCAGCTGATACATTACAGGTAGATACTTAACTCCAAAAATTCAGCATACTATGAGGAGACTGTACATCTCTGGATCAATGTACAAGCAGCTATATGAAATTTGCATCAACTATGGTATTTCTATGACCTCAGAATCAGCCATCTGCTGAAGATGTCGGGTAAATCTGAATCTTCAGATGACTTTTAATTTCTCCAACTAGTTTTTAAAAGGGTTGGATCAGTCTTGTGTACTCACATATACGATTGGGTACTTCTCCAGAGGCAAGGTTGCGAGTCCCTGGAAGGACCTAATAATTAGTCCTAAAGGTTTCTAAAGTTAGCCAAGACTGGAAATAGAATGGTTATTTTGACTATGGGTGAGTGATTTCCCCTTAATAATGGCCAAACCATTATCCTTATTAACCCTAAATAGTGTATTTACCCAGATATGGATCATTACTAGAAAAATACCCATTATTATAGAACTTTGAATTAGAAAGGAATAATATAATTATATAAAGTAAAGAAGAATTAGAAATAACCAATATAATTTATTCTCATTTAAATTTCTGAAGATGTCAATGCCAGGGATATTTGACACTTTATTAAAAATACCTAAAATATATTCCTGTTTGTAAAATCCTTGATCTTATATAGTAATGTTACACTACATTTCTACTTTTCTGTGTATAAAAAAGAATGATATTTCTTGAGGTAGAATCAAATTGAATTATGAGCATCAAGAAAAGATGGAGTAGTGGCCTGCATTGGCCACTAGGTGACTATATTGGATCAGAGACAACTTAGTTATTAGCTAAGGAAGGATTTGAGGGAATAGAAGCCTCCTTAACTATGAAGATCCAGGGAAGGGAAAAGATTTAGTCTGAACTGATTCATATGTATAAGATGTTTGTGAATTATTGATTTGTTTTTAAGAAAATGCCTGTGAAGAGTATTACAGCTAGAGTTAGGAACGAATTTTCAAAAGATCCAAAATTTAATTATACCAGTGTTTCTCAACCTTGGCTCGGCTGACATTTTGAGCCAGATAATTCTTTGTTGTGGGGGCTGTCCTCTGCATTGTAACATGCTTTAATAGCAACTTGGTCTCTACCCACTAGATGCCAGTAATGTCCAGAAATAACTAGAAGTGTCCCCAAACATTACCAAATGTTCTGTAGGGGGTAAAATGGCTCTTGGCTGGGATCATTTAATTATATAGACAAACCAACAGTATTTAAAATATAAGCAACCCTATTATATATTAAAGAAAATATGTCCAGAACACAATACAGGTGCTGCTTTCAGCTTTTAGTACTTTCTTGGTTAATACAAGAATGAGTCCTCATAGGGTATACTTGTGAGAAGTTATTCTTTTTGGGGAGAAAGACTGATGTAAATTTAGAATGAACAGGAGCATCCTGGCTAATTCAGTGACAGTTCCATCTCTCGGGAAGGGACAAAATTATTTCTATAAGAGCAAAGTATAACCAACACCTTGGCCTACCTTTGACACATTATTAAAATGAATCTATTCCATTGACACTTGGGAATTTTTTCCTCGAAATCATTCTACGCCAAGAAGCTATAGGATTTCTGGAAAAAAAATACTAAAAATTGAAGTTACCTCAAGTGTAAATTCTCAGGAAATACATCTTCTAAACCAGAACTAACTCATCACCTCCAATCAACTTCCATCATCATGAACCACAATTATACATTTCCATTTTAACTCAAGAAAGGAAAATATCAGTGAAAACTCTTCTCCGTACAGCACAGGAGAATGAGCTTTTGTGGGCTTAAAAGATAATATTTAATCTGGACCTCTCTTTGGGATTATATTAGTTTTATCCAGCTAAGAGATGGTGTCATTTTTTACCTCTTTCTATCATATCTCTTCAGGTGACACAGAATGATATGATAATGGCTGAAAGGCTATTTGGAATCCTAGCACATGTAGCATCTTCTGAGTTACCCCAGTATCGTCTGATTTCCATTCTGGGTGATGCCAGGTAACCTTTAATTTTTATAGTTTTTATAGAATTACTGTTATACTAGAAAAAGAAATAAATCCCATATACCTCTTAACTATGCTAATGATGTGTTCCATAAACGTGTATCCTAGACTGGCCTTATTGAAAGTGTTGGGGATATTAAGATAAATAAGATGAAGTCCTTATTCTCCCATGGCTTATAGTCTAATAAGTTAAAGATATACACAAGCAATTAAAATGTAATGTTTCAAGGGCTATAAGAGAGGGCCATAGGAGAGACTAACCACATTTTGGAAGAACACTGGGGAAGGCTTCACAAAGGAGACAACATCTTTATCTAGCTCTTTGGGAATCAGTAGGAGTTTTCAGGTAGAGGATATGGGGGAAAGATACCTGCAAAAGCACAAGTTATTATAAATAGCTATATAATTGGAACATGGGATGATTATGAATAAGTGATAGGAAATGAAGCTAAAAAGATTGATTGTGGTCTGACTTTGAAGAGCTTTCCAATCCATGCCAAGCAAAAATGAAAACTTCTGTTTTGTAATGAAGTACAAGCAATCATATAATTGGATTTACATTCTAGAAAGGCTGCCATTTGAGCAGGTAGAGATTGAGTAATGAAGATAAATCAAGTGCTTACTCTGTAGTGCAGAAAAGATTATGAGGGCCTGAGCCAAGGCAGCCAGATGGAGAAGAGGAAACCTGACAGAACACACTGATTGACGGAGGTACAGCATGGATGAAGAAATAGTCAAGGATATTTGATCAGCCGTGATTCAGTTACAGATCATACAAGTCACTCTGGGTAGAGTAAGCAAGGAATTAGATCCCTACAAAATCACTGAAAGGGTTGAGGAAGCAGTCTCTAGACTGAGCCTCCATAGAATCTGGGAGATTCTATGGCATCTCCCAGAATGATACTATAGAACAAGCCCACAAGGGAAACTGCCACCACTCTGGTCATGGAGCACTTTGCTACAGTCAAGAGCAACAGGAGACTATTGTCCCAGCTGTGAGCACCAGGATCACACCACTTTAACTGTGCTGGGGATCAGGAAGTTCTCTCCTCTGCTCCTCGGAATCTGGCTCCAGAACCATGTTACCCTACTATAATTTACACTGACAAAGTGAGTCTTTTGCATGCTACTCCAGCTTCCTCACTTAGCTCAGTTCTGAATTCAAATTTTATCCAAGTATATCTGATTGATGGAATCTAAATCCCAACTAAAACCCACAAAACCATTCTGGAAAAAAAAAAGCAAAAAAAAAATGAGGGAAGCATTGAATTCAAAAAATGATGATGTAGAAAGAAATCAGTAAAAATTATAGTTGTCTGAATAAGTATTAATGTATAATGTTAAAAAGATTAAATAACCTAAAACTGAAAATCCAAGAAAATCCTAAAAGAATGGAAGTTAAAGTTTACTTTCTTTCCTTGTTTAGGAGAGATAATAGGTACTAATTAACAATAAAAATTGATGAAAAAATACACATTCATGTGTATTAAAACATTAAGGGCTTCTATTAGAAAAAGATTAGATGGCTAATTTCTAAACTACTAAAAGGAAAAAGGTGATCAACAAAAAGCAGGAAAAAAAAAGCATTTGGGTTATCACCATAAAAATTAAAGTCTTCTATTAGTAGACACTAACTCTCGACCTGGCATGGTGGCTCATGCCTTGTAATCCCATCACTTTGGGAGACCAAGAGGGGCAGATCATGCGGTCAGGTGATTGAGACCATCCTGGCTAACGTGGTGAAACCTCGTCTCTGCTATAAAAATACAAAAAGTTAGCTGGGGGTGGTGGCACACACCTGTAGTCCCACCTACTTGGGGGGCTGAGGCAGGAGAATTGCCTGAACCCAGGAAGTGGAGGTTGCAGTGAGCCAATACAGTATCACTGTACTCCAGCCTGTGCGACAGGGTGAGAAAATCTAGGCAACACCATTCAGGACCTAGGCACAAACAAAGATTTCACAACAAAATCGTCAAAAGTAATTGCAACAAAAGCAAAAATTGACAAATGGGATCTAATTAAGCCAAGTTTCTGCACAGCATAAGAAGCTATCATCAGTGCAAACAAGGCAACCTACAGAATGGGAGAAAATTTTTACAATCTATCCCTCTGACAAAGTTCTAATATCCAGAATCTACAAGAAATTTAAACAAATTTACAAGAGAAAAATGAACCCCATCAAAAAGTGGGCAAAGGACATAAACAGACACATCTCAAAAGAAGATATTTATGCAGCCAGCAAACATGAAAAAAAAAAGCTCAACATCACTGATTATTAGAGAAATGCAAATCAAAACCGCAGTGAGATAGTATTTCATGCCAGTCAGAATGGCGATTATTAAAAAGTCAAGAAACAACAGATGCTGGCGAGGCTGTGGAGAAATGGGAACACTTTAACACTGTCGGTGGGAATGTAAGGTAGTTCAACCATTGTGGAAGACAGTGTGGCAATTCCTCAAAGACCTGGAACCAGAAATACCATTTGACCCAGCAATCTCATTAGTGGATATATACCCAAAGAAATATAAATCATTCTGTTATAACATGTATGTGTATGTTTATTGCAGGACTATTCACAATAGCAAAGACATGGAATCAACCCAAATTCCCATCTGTGATAGACTGGATAAAGAAATTGTGGTGCATATACACCATGGAATACTATGCAGTCATAAAAAGAAATGAGGTCATGTCCCTTACAGGAACATAGATGGAGATGGAAGCCATTAGCCTCAGCAAACTAACACAGGAACAGAAAACCAAACACCACATGTTCTCACTTCTAAGTGGGAGCTGAACAATGAGAACACGTGGTGACAGGGAGGGGAACAACACACACTGGGGCCTGTCAGAGGTCAGCAGGAGGGAGAGCATCAGGATAAATAGCTAATGCATGTGGGGCTTAAAACCTAGGTGATGGGTTGATAGATGCAGCAAACCACCACAAAAAGTTTCCCTATGTAACAAAGCTGCACATCCTGCATAGGTATCCAGGAACTTAAAATAAAATAAAATAAATAAATAGAAATAAAGATCTATATGTTATTTACTTTTTTCTTTACAAAGGTTACAAAATTGTACTAAGTAACTATCCTCTAAGAGGAATCAATTAAGTAAATTGTGATATATATCACAATTGATTTTTATTCTTGCATTAAAATTATAATTTTTAATGGTATATAAAATACTTATATAGCATTAAGGAAATACAAAGTTGTATATTTAGTATGATCTTAATTTTTTACAAAAATTTATAGAAAAAGTTTGCAAGGAAATATGTCAAATGTGAACATTATTAATTTATGAAAACTTATGGGTGATTTTTATCCATTTCTTTTTACTTTTCAAATTGTACTTCCTAAAATCTCTAAAATAATTGTGTTATACTTTTAGATCAGAGAAAAATAAACTTTTTAAAAAGTTATATTCCTCTTCTGTTCTCAATCTTCAGTACACAGTTCACAGTCAAGTAGTAGTATCATTTAGAGACACCCTAAGTGGTGGAAACCAGAAATCCACCCTCATGGAGGATGAATTCTGGCTGATGGCTCTGTAAGTGATACTATGAGCACTGTGTATGTTCCTCTTCATAATCAAATGAGGCTTCTTGTTTCAATATTTAATCTCTGCTAGAATCTTGCCATAATATGTTCACAGTTGGAGGTTTTTGGTTTATGGTTTATTTTGGTTTTGCCTAAACTTAAGCCAAGATACCATTCCATTTTCTAGCTATAAGTAATATTACTAAGCTGCATAATGGAATTATTAACCATTTGTGTGATTGATAAGTGATAACTAACATGTTTTATGGGACATAAAGAAAAGTTTGACCTACCACATCTTTTTGGGTTTTGCTCTCTGTGATTAATTTTTATTGATTTTTATTAAAGGAGAGTTTTTCATTTTAGAAGTGCTTGAGGCATCATTATGTTGATGATTGGTAGTTATGGAACAGAATAATTGGGGTTGAATAGCTTAATTAGTAGAAAGATTTGGGTACCAAACTGAATTCAAATAAATCATAAACTCAAACTCATTAAGACAAAGTATATATTCCCCTCTATAGTCAACAAAAAATAGACATGTTTTAGTAAGTCTGAGGAGTAACTCTCTGAATCTCTTTACTGTCTTTCTGCAGGAAAAAGCAATTTCGGTATCTGCTAGAATCCAAAGGAAAAAAACCTGGTATTAGCAATGAAGAAAATAATGACAGCAAAAGACTTGTAGGAGAAAATACAAATCGTGCTACATTAAATTATACTACAAGAGACTTTTATAATGAAAAGCTAGAGGTAAAACTACCCTTAATCTTTGCGATCTAATACTAAGATATATCCCACATGGCTTGGAATTTGGGGGTTGTACATTTCATCCTTAGTCAGCTAAGATAACTTTTTTTGTTCTGGAATATGTGTCAGCCTTATATACAAAGCCGGGGACAGTAGGCACCAAGGTAATTAGGAAGAAACAGAGCCCCGAGATGAAGAAGAACCCAGGATTTCAATACCTTTATTTCAGCAGAAAAAAATATTCAAGATAAATCTTTACCATAAATCTGTAACAAAAATCTAGACCGAAATAGGACCAAGGGTCCCGATCTATGTAAGAAATAGGGTATAGGCTTGCTGTGGATACTTAGCCAGCTCATGCCAGATCATCAGAGAACACAGCAGGACCTCCATTTTTGTTCTCCTTACTGAGACCATTGATGTTTTAATTAATATCTTTCTACACCATTTTGTTATGACTGATTAATCAAGTAATTTCAATCTGTTCTATTCCCAATATAGCTACTTAGCCAGGAAAATGGGAACTAAACCTTTATGTTTTATGTGGTCAGAGGTTCAGAGTGTTTTGTATAGGGGAACTCAATGTTACAGTGCTGCAGGAACTATAAAGAAGAAAAATATGTAGTACTTACCTTGATGGAGCTCATAAGAAAGCGGAAGAAACAAGTTATCTAAATAACAATACAACGTTAAGATCCTTCAAGAGATTTTGAGGGAACAAAGGGACAAAAGAACAAGAAAGAGAGAAAACACATTTATTGAGCATCTATGACTCATGTGCAGGGTGCTATATATCCAAATATAAATATATCTATAGATCTCCTCACACAGGTTATATGATTGATATATAATAGATGTCTTTGAATATCTATATACCTATCTCTAGATATATAGATATAACATTTGAAGTGTGTATGTGTGGCAGGGGGTAATGTGTATACTGCAGAAGTGAAGTGACTAGACACATGGTTTTCAGATGTTTTTAACAGGTTTGGACTTCTTTATTAAAACCACCGTATTGTAGCTAAAACCCAGTATATCAAAAGAAAGTGAAACAGCAGAGCTGCTATTATAGAGGAAATGTAGGAAATTCAGAGCTTAATTTGAATTGGGTCTTCTTTTCCTTTTCCTTTCTTTTCCTTCCCCACTCTCAATCCTGAAGTGTCTCTTTGGAACCCATGGGGCTCTAAGTATTACAGCTTGAAAATTACTTGAAAACACATTGCAAGACTATTTTTAATAGCATCCTACAAGATGTTCAGATTCTGCTTTAAGTTCTTCTAGTACAAAAAGTCAATGTTCCGTAACATCGTAGTCTATCACAGAACAACTCTAAATGTGAAAAAGTTCTTCCTGATATTAAGCTTAAATCTACTTCTTAATAACTGTCACTTAGTAATCCTAGTACCACTTTACATAGTAAAAAGAACAAATCTCTTTCTTACGAAAATCCTTCAGATACTTGAAGTCAGCTACCTTGTTTCATCTTAGCACTCTCTACATTCATACTTTCATTCATTCAAAAATCATGTATTGAACACCTGTCATATACAACACACTGTGTAATATACTAGGGCTATAAAAAGACACTGTCCTTGCCCTCATGGATCTCACATTCTAATGAAGGAGATAGACATATATACAGATAAGTATAAATCCGTATATCAAGAGAAGAGAGAGATAACTAACCCAGATCAAAGGAGGCTTTTAGAAAAAATGATGCCCAATATGAGTCTTGAAGGATAAAATATAGCTATATTGCAAAGGGGAAAGAGGCAGTTCTGGCAAATAGCACAGTGTGAATAAGGCATACAAGTATAAAACATATGGAGGGGGCAGGAACTATAAGCAGGTCATTGTTTTTGAAGTTCAGAGATTGAGGTAGACAGTGTTAAAAGATGAGACTGGAGAGATAGTAAGAGAATATGAAAGAGATTGAACGTAATCCTTCGGCCAATAGGTGTTTCCTGGTGTTGCCAAAAGAGGAAAATGAAGACCAAGGTGGCAGGATTATGTGCCTTCTCTTCCTGAATACAGTTGGTTCTATGAGTGAAAAAATTAATATGTATATAGTTGTGTTTGGTATCTATGGGGGATTGGTTTCAGGACCTCCTGCAGATATCAAAATGCATGGATGCTCAAGTCCTTGATATAATATGGCATAGTATTTGCATATAGCCTGTGCATATCCTCCCATATACTTTAAATCATTTCTAGATTACTTATACTACAATGCAAATGCCATGCAAATAGTTGTTGTACTGTAATGTTTAGGGAATAATGACAAGAAAAGTCTGTACAGATGTGATTTCTTTAAAAAAAAATCTTCAATCTGCAGTTGATTTAATCCATAGATGCAGAACCCACGGGTATGAAGGCCGACTATATTTAGTAAATCTAAACACACCAATTTACATTAAAGAAATTTAGAAAAACATCAAAGAGCTGCATTCAAACCAAGGGCAGTTTTATAGTGAAATCTACCAACTCTTTAAGAAACAGAGAATGCTAATGATTTTTAAATTGTTCGAGAGTATCGAAAAAGAAGGAAAACTCTTCCATGTTTTCAATACAGGCAGCATAACATTGATTCCAAAACTGCCAGCGTTGCATAGGAAAAGAAAAGCTAAACCAGACATTTAAAAGTACTGGTGCAAAACTCTTCTAACATTATTATCAGCCAGAACACACAGCAGAACATTAATTGAATAACAAACATTATAGCCAAGGGTAGTTTATCCTAGAAAGGCAGGAAAGATTCAATATTAGTGAATTAATAGATCTAATATGAAAAATCATGATTATTTCTATAGACATTGAAAATAAATTTCACACAATTCAATACCTATTCTTAATTTTGTAACTCAATAAATAGGATAAATGGAAATTGGATAGTAAGTGTTTTGCTTGATGGGGGAACTAGAAACATTAGCATTAGTAGTAGGCAGAATTCTAACCAAAGGTGGCCTCTGTGATCCCCACACCCTGGTATCCATACCTTGTATAATCCCTTCCCTTGGCTGTAGGTAAAACCTGTGACTGTCTTTTAACCAGTGGAATATGGCAACGGTAAAGGGGTTTTGCAGATATGATTACTATCCCTAATCAGTTGACTTTGAGTTAATGAAGAGGGAGATCCTCCTGAGTGAGTCTGACTCAATCTGGCAAGTCCTTTAAAAGAGGATTCAAGCTTTCCCTGAAAGACTTTTCTGTTGGCCTTGAAGAAATAAGCTACCATGTTTCGAGAGGCCCCACGTGGCAGGGAACTGCAAGAAGCTTTTAGGACCTGAGAGCAGCCCCAGACCAACAGCCAACAAGAAAACAGGGACTTCCTTCCCACATCTGCAAGGAACTGAATTCTGCCAACAACCACTTAAGCTTAGAAGAAGACTCTGAGCTTCAGAAATTAACACAACCTAGCCAACATCTTCATTGCAGCTTTATGAAGTCCTGAGCAGAACACCCAGCTAAGCCGTGCCTGGGTTCCTGATACATGGAAACTGAGCTGGTAGATGCCGTGTTGTTTTAAGCTGCCAAGTTTGAGGTAATTTGTTAGACAGGAATAGAACACCAATGCATCATTGAAGTGAGTATCAAGACAAGGATACCTAATATCACTATTATTTTTTTCTCAACACAGACAATGCAGTGAAACAAGAGAAAGAAATCAGTGGTCACTTAAAAAGAAGGAAGCAAACTTAATATCTGTAGATAATATTATTAAATACCTGGAAATCCCAAGAATATTAATTTAGAAATCATAAAAAGCTGTAAGAAAATTCAGTAAATGGAGCAGAAGTCAATAGCTTCCATGTTACAAATAAGCAGAAAGAAGATATAAGGAAAGACCTAACTCCCAGTAGCAACACAGAAAGATAATGTATCTTGTAATAACCTAATACAAAATATACAGGAGCTATATAAAGAAAACTTTTCAAATATTAATGAAGGATACAAAAGATTTATACAAATGGAAAAGCTACCGTGCTGTGGATAAGAGGAATCTCAAGCAAAATATGTCAATTTTCCTTTAGTTAACTTAAAAATTTCATATAATCCCAATGAAAATACCAAAACTTTTTTGTTGAGGCTTTTTGACAAGTTGGTACTACAGTACATATGGAAAAATAAACATAATTAGCTTCAAAAACTCTGAAAAAGAAGAACAATGAGAAGAAGGCTAGCACTATTAGATATTAAGGCATATTATAAATCCTATCGATTAAGACAGGGTAGTTGTAAAGAGATAGTCTAATGGGATAAATGACACTGAGGAAATGGGATATTCAATCAGAAAGCCATATTGAACCCCTTCTTTGCACCATGAAGCAACAAAAATTAACTCCAGGCAAAGTAAAAACCGAAGTATTAAAAGCAAAACTTTAAGGTTCTTATTTTAAAAAGAAGAGAAAATCTTTATGATCTTGATTGGGCTGGCTATGATTTTTTTAACACCATAGATGCACAAACTATAAAGAAAAATATTTTGATAAATTGGGCAGTCACTCAAGATGATTTTTTTTTCTGTGTTGTCCAGTCTGGCCCTGAAATGTAAGCAGTCTTGATTAAAGTGATTTGAGCAATAATTAAGCAATAAAGGAAGTAAAGACAGGGAATGAAACACTAACAATCAGGAGATGTGGATTTGAGCCCCTGATTCTACTTCTGAGTACCTGAAAGACCTTGCTCAAGTCCCTTAATCACTCTCTCTCAACTCACAGCCCAGCGTTCCTTCATTTATACCATGCTCCTTACATCTTGAAAAATACTTAAATCACTGCAGCACAAAGTGCTCAGTCTCTCTTCCGTACATCCTGAGTTGTTGAGAAAATTAATTGAGGTAAGTTCCTCACAAATCAGGTTAAGCAGACCCTTTCATTATACATGTCATAACTCTGTTGCTTGATAGTTGTCCATCTATTCTCCTGACTCCTCTAAAACAGATTTAAGATGGACATAGAATCAGAGTGCTGAAAGGGACTTTAAAGAATCTAATCCTATTGTTAGATGAGGAAAACTGGAAACTCAGATGAGTTACTGAGGGTCACGTTGAATTATTGACTGAGCTGCCTCAAGAATGGAGTCCTAATTCTGACCTTGGACATGTTCACGTTATATCATGGTGCTTTCTCAAGTTTTCTTGACCACCTCAGTGCAAAGGGCTCTCTCTTTTCTGAACACTGGTTATAATTTGCTGTCTGAAGATTTTACTCAGCATGTATCTACTGTTGTATGTTTTTAGTTGGCTTTTTATATGTGCAGACCATCTCCCAACTAAACTGTACGTTCTTCAAAAACTAGATTAGAGAGTTTTCTCTAGGGAAGTACTGATAGATGATGCTTAATTCTGAGCAGATCTCTCAATCTCTATAGACCTTGTTTCCCATTTTTAAAATGGAGAAATTGATTAAATCCTAATACAAGTACCATTATAGTTAAAATTGCTTTATAACAAACCCCACTATTGACCTTATTTTTCCCAAACCATCTTCATAACAACAAAATTCTGGTTTAATAAAATACTATAAACAATATCATATAGAGTTCATCTCATCAGGATTGAACTTGTAAAATACTGGCTTTATGAATCCCACAGGGATATTGTAAGACCAAAAGAGATGAGTATATGAAAGCATTTGGGAATGGAAAAAGCATTATTCTAGGAGCAACGAGTCCTTGACGGGTCAGGGCAAGAGAGGTGTCTCTAATGTGCTTTTCGTGGGATCATCCTAGACAGGCAGAGTGAGTCATCCTGGCAGACACCTGATGAATTATAGGATATATTGTAAGGAGATGCAGAGTAATTGGCTTGGAGGAGAAATGATGAAGTAAAAATGCTTTCAAACATAGTTACTAAATTAAGGATTATTATAGCAGATACAATTCTGTATCAACATGTTCCTAGAGAAACAATGGAAGGAACTATAGCAGAAAATTTTAAAGTACTATAAATTATGCTGTGCCAGTTATGAAGAGTTTATTTTCATTTGTACAATATGTAAATGATTTAACAAAATATATCACTTGTTTTAATTTTTGTTATCCCTAAATTATTATAAAAATTATCTTAATAGCATAATTTTTTTAAAATTCAAAATCCTATTTTAAGCAATTTAGAAATCTGTAAAAGAAACATTCACTAAATATGCTCTATGCTTTCTACTTGTAAATGCTTTGCTTGTAAAATATTGCTCATTTTAATTGCTGATCTCTAGTGATTCACACTTGTCCTTTGTAGAAGTTCCTATGTAGTTCAGATTTTCTGAGTGCTAAAAGGAAGCAGCTACATTCTGTTCTCATCAACAAGCTAACTTAGTATAGGTGGCTAAGTCTCAGACTGTAGTATTTCAGAGTGAGAGAAGTTCATCAGAGAGAGCCCAGCTGGAACCATTTGTTGCTTATCACACATCAAAATCTGTACATACTTTTATGACTGATTAACCTGACTTATTGTTTTAGTACATGAAGTATATCAAATCAGCATGTTGACCAGTGAATGGTGAGTGATTAGAGATGCCTTATATGTCATAAGAAAATTCTTAAAATTTGCCTCTCTTAAGGAAAGTTAGTGTAATTTGGACTTATTATTAACTTACATTAATTAATCAGGAATTTAAAACAGATTTTGTTATAAAAATCATAAGCATTTGGGCCAGGCGTAGTGGCTCATGCCTGTAATCCCAGCTCTTCGGAAGGCTGAGGTGGGTGGGTTGCTTGAGTTCAGGAGTTTGAGACCAGCCTAGGCAACATGGCAAAGCCACGTCTCTACAAAAAATACAAAAATTAGCTGGCTATGGTGGTGCATGCCTGTGGTTACAACTACTCAGGAAGCTGAGTAAAAATAAAATAAAATAAATTTAAAAATCATAAGCATTTGGAAAAAGAATAAAAATAGAAAAAAGAAGGAAAACGTACTAATGTCTCAGAACCCAGAAACAATCTTAATGAGACTTCAATATATTTTCTTCAATAGTTTTTATGCATTATTTTCTAACTTTTTAAATAAAAGTTTTAAACATATAGCAAAGTTGAAAGAATATTACAGTAAATATCCATACATACCAAACCTACACTCTACTGTTGGCATCGTACTATACAGTGTACTTTATCACATATCTATGTATCTATCCATCCATCAGTCTACCTTGGGATTTTTAAAATTAATTTCACAATCATTGCAGACACTAGTATGCTTCTGCCTAAGTAATTCAGCATGCATTTAATTAATTGGAATTCAGTATTCTATAGAGTTTTTTCTTTGTAAATTTTACCCTTTGGAGGTAAAACTTACATACCAAAATGTAAATCTTAGGTATATAGTTGCTAAGTTTTGACAAATCATACATTTGTATAACCCAAACCCTATCAAAAATTACTTTCTTAACATAACATTATGATGTAAGCATTTTTCTTATTATATATCTTTCTTATGTTTATTTTATTTTAAAAAATTTCAACTTTTAGATAATGGGGTACAGTGAAGATGTTACATGAGAATAGTACATGATACCGGGGTTTGGAGTATAGATCTTGTCACCCTGGTAGTGAGCATAGTAGCAGATAGGTAGTTGTTTAACCCACACCCATACCACCCTCTGTGTTGTTCCCATATCTACATTGTTGCCATCTTCCATGTGTACTCAGTACTGAGCTCCCAATTATAAGTGAGAATGTGCAGCATTTGGTTTTCTGTTTCTGCATTAATTTGCTTAAGATTATGGCCTCCAGTTCCATCTATGTTGCTGCAATGGACAGGATTTCACTCTTCATTATGGCTTTGTAGTTTGTATTCCATAGTGTTTATATGTTACATTTTCTTTATCGGATCTACCATTGATGGGCACCTGGGTTGATTCCTTGTCTGCTATTGTGAATACTGCAGCAATGAACATACGAGTGTGTGTGTCTTTTTGGTGGAATGCTTTATTTTCTTTGGGGTATATACCCAGTAATGGGATTGTTGGGGTGAATGGCAGCTCTCTTTTATTTGAGAAATAGCCAGGCTGCTTCCACAGTGGCTGGACTGATTTCACTACATTCCCGCCAGCAGCGTATTGAGAGTTCCTTTTTCTCCACAGCCTCGCCAGCATCTGTTGTTTTTTTACTTTTTAGTAATAGTCATTCTGACAGGTGAGAGATGGCATCTCACTGTGGTTCTGATTTGCATGTCTCTGATGATTAGTGATGCTGAGCACTTTTTCATATCTTAGTTGGCCTCTTGTATGTCTTCCTTTGAGGAGTATCTGTTCATGTCCTTTGCCCATGTTTTAACAGGGTTATTTGGTTTTTGCTTGGTGATTCAAGTTCCCTATAGATTCTGGATATTGAGCTTTTGTCAGATACATAGTTTGCAAATACTTTCTCCCATTCTGTAGGTTGTCTGTTTGCTCTGTTGATAGTTTCTTTTGCTGTGCAAAAGCTCTTTAGTTTAATTAAGTCCCACTTGTCTATTTTTGGTTTTGTTGCAATTGCTTTTAGGGACTTAGTCAAAAATTCTTTGCCAAGGCCATTATTGAGAAGAATATTTCCTAGGTTGTCTTCCAGGATTTTTATAGTTAAGGTCTTATATTTAAATTTTTAATCCCTTTTAATTTTTGTGTATGGTGAAAGATAGGAAAGATCTAGCTTCAATCTTCTGCATACGGCTAGCCAGTTATCCCAATACCATTTATGGAATAGAGAGTACTTTCTCCATTGCTTGTTTTTGTCAGCCTTGTTGAAGATCAGATGGTTTTAGGTATGCAGCTTTATTTCTGAATTTTCTATTCTGTTCCATTGGTCTATGTGTCTGTTTTTATACCAGTACCAAGCTGTTTTGGTTACTGTGGCTTTATGGTATAGTTTGAAGTCAGGTAGCATAATGCCTCTAGCTTTGTTCTTTTTGCTTAAGATTGCTTTGGCTGTTCAGGTTCTTTTTTGGTTCTACATGAATTTTAGAATTTTTTTTCTAATTCTGTGAAAAATAACATTGGGAGTTTGATATGAATAGCATTGAACTGTAGATTACTTTGGGCAATGTGGCCATTTTTATGACATTGATTCTTCCAATCCATCAGCAGGAAATGTTTCTCTATTTGTTTGTGTCATCTCTGATTTATTTCAGCAGTGTTTTGTAGTTCTCCTTATAGAGATGTTTTGTCTTATGGTTAGCTGTATTCTTAGGTATTTCATTTATTTGTGGCTATTGTGAGATTGTGTTCTTGATTTCACTCTCAGCCTTGGATATTGTGTATAGAAATGCTACTGAATTTTGTATATTGATTTTGTATCCTGAAGCTTTGCTAAAATTGTTTCAATTTGAGAGCCTTTTAGCAGAGTTTTTAGAACTTTCTAGGTATAGAATCTTATTGTCAGCAAAGAGAGATAGTTTGACTTCTTTTCCTATTTGAATGCTTTTTAATTTATTTCTCTTGCCTGACTGCTATGGCTGGGACTTCCTAGAAATCTTCATAGGTATAATTTTAATGACAATATCTGAGATTTTTTATTTTTTAAATTTTTTATTTACTTTTTTTTTTAAGACAGTTTCACTCTGTCACCCAGGCTGGAGTGCAGTGGCACTATCTCAGCTCACTGCAACCTCTGCCTCCTGGATTCAAGTGATTTTCTTGCCTCAGCCTCTGGAGTACCTGGGATTACAGGTGTGTGCCATGACATGGGCTCATTTTTGTATTTTTGGTAGAGATGGGGTTTCACCATGTTGGCCAGGCTGGTCTCGAACTCTTGACCTCAAGTGATCCACCTGCCTCAGCCTCCCAAAGTGCTGGGATTCCAGGCGTAAGCCACTGTGCCTGGATGAATTTTTTTTCTTTTCTTTTTTTTAGAAACAAGGTCTTACTCTGTTACTCAGGCTGGAGTGCATTGGCATGATCATAGCTTGAACTGTAGCCTTGAACTCCTGGGCTCAAACAATTTTCCTACCTCAACCTCCCAATACCTGGGACTACAGGCATGTGCTGCTACACGTGGCTAAATTTTTTATTCTTATTTTTCTGTAGAGATGGAGTCTTACTATGCTGCCCAGGCTTGTCTTGAGTTCTTGGCCTTAAGCAATCCTCCTGCCTTGGCCTTCCAAAGTGCTGGGATTACAGATGTGAGCTACCATGCCTGGACTTTGATATGTTAAATTTAACTCTTTTAATTTATCTTGAAATTATTTTGGTGTTTTGATTTGAGTTGGAGGTTTAAATGGATCATTTTCCAAGTAGTTAAATCTATTGTCTCATTGACATTTATTACTTTCCCTCTTCATTGAAGTGCTTTACTTCCCTTATAATTCTGATTATCTGATGTTTTACATTGATTCTTCCATATTACACCTTCCATGATCATGCCTTGATACTCTCCAAAAGTATCAATAGCCAAAATAAACATTAAAGTCTTGCATTAAACAAAACCACTTTGTTTTAGCCTCTGTGATAAAATTGGGACCCAATGCTCAAATGTCCTCTGGCTCCAAAATTCCCTTTGTGTTTAGAACCAGATTTTTCATTTGCAAACTGCCAGACCCAGAAGTTGAGTGGGAGAACTGTTTCTTTAGAAGGCAATGTCCTGGGTCCCAGGTTTATATGTTTCATCTTCCTCCTCGTACTCTTTTCCCCGACTTTCTCCAAATGGTCAAGGTTGCATAAGTCAGTATAGTGTACCATTTTACACTTTCCCATAATAGAGAGTAAATTCAGAGTATAGATACTTAAAGCATTACATAAACATTAACTAATCTCATACCAACTGAAATTGTCACTATCTATATCCTGATACATTTACCACAGGAATCTGTGAGTCTGCATTCAGCTGACCTGTGTGAGCTAAATGACCTGAACTGAGATGGGAGATGAGTAGTAGTTGTGATTCAACAATTCCAGTAAAGAAACACATTTTCTAGCAGAGTTGTCTGATAGAGGGAGGAGTCAACTGAGAAGTATTGAGGTCGATGTTGTTATCTTTATTCAAGCAGAACTAGCTGTCAGCAGTGGCTAGGAAAGAATTCCTGCTCTGAGGAGTGGGTGGGGGAGGATTAGGGGGTCAGAATAAATTAGTTCAGGTTTCTCTGGTTCAACTAATTGTTACTTTGACTTTTGGATTAGTTATGATTTAATGCAAAATTTTCTTTTTTTAACAGGAAATAAAGGAAAAGAAGAAATTCTGCAAAATGTATATAGAAGACCTTGTGAAGGAAGCCACAGAAATCAACATGAAAAATGAGGCTTTGCAGAAGCTTTGGCCACAGATGTTCATTGAGCTTGTTAGGGATGCCGTCATAGAAATTCGCAATAAAAATTCCTATATGAAGCTCTGCCTACAGCAGATAACAGACCAAAAATAAAAATGGCCTTTAGTTACAGTTGATTTTGGCAGTTTTATTTTTTGAAAGGTGAAAATATGCAGGTTATACATGTTAAAACAACAGCAATGCTATCCTATAAACTAGAAAGACTCGCATTAAAGCATTATTGCCCAGTGTTCTCACAGCTAAAAGTTAAGAAGGAAAGCAGGAGAAAGGAAGGAATGATTTCCTGTATGTGATGCCCAAACAACCTTTGGGAACAAGGCCATGCTCGGAGACGGCATGGCACTGCATCCTTGGTTCTTGCTTTGACTGGTGCCCTGCTATAGCCCAAAGCATGTAGCGTTTGCTGACGATTCAGCATGAGTTGCATCTACCTTCTTTCAGCAGATAATTTTCAGTTATTTCTCTCTTTATTTTACATCATGATTTCAAAGCCAAAAATATGTTCTTTTTATGAGTGAAGAATAAACTTAATAATAAATTAGTAAAAATAAAGTATGTTTGCCTCCTTAATCCAGTCAGAATTGTCATACTTATTATATGTTCCTCTTTATTTAGGTAGGGTCCTTGCTGTTCACCTATACGGAAGATGCCACATTCTTCTAGGGATGCATTCTTAGGGAACCAGAGGAGGTCCCGGGAGTCACTATGGGCAGAGAATATGAAAATGAGTCAAAACAGAGATAGGAAGAAAATGGTTTGTCTTAAGAGATCTGGAGTGCCTATAAAATGCTGTTACAAATCAGTAAGTCTGCGTCTCTGAAAGGTGTTTCCTTCCACTGTTAGCTCTCACGGGCTCTTTTTATAGACATGCGTGTGCACCTGTGCCTCAGAAGTAGTAGGGATGCATGGGTGAAAGGTTCTAATTTTTTAAATTTCATTTGAAGATCAAATTCATGCTGGTGAGGAGGGTATTGGTTCTGAGAAAGACCCACATCCTTAAGCTCTCTTGATTACTCTTCTCCCAGAAGGAGTGCTTAACTCTAATAGGTTAGTGTTCTTCTGATCATAGCCTTTGAAGGCACACTGTCCTGGTCTGGCATCTCAGCACTTAGGCCATCAGCTTCCTAGCATGTAACCTCAGTTTCCTCCTAATGGCACATACTTCATAAGACAGTCATGAGGATCAAATAAAATAATGCATGTAAAGCATTTCTCCTCATGCCTAGCACACAGCAAACACCCAATATATTGAGCTTTAATTCATGCTCTTTTGGATGTAGGTTGAATGATAGTGTTGGTGCCCTAGGACAGAGGAGCTATTAGCATTGCTTTCTGATCCTTCAGCCTCTCCAACTAAAACATGGGTCATTCCTCATCTGGCTAGTAAACAGGGATCTCTCCTAGGGCTTATATATTGTTTGGTGTAGAGATGCGATCCCAGCTTGAAGGTGACATTGAGGGGAGAAACAAGAGTATATTTTGTGTGGATTTCTAGCAGCTTGGAAAGTTGTAGAACTTGTAACTCCTCGGGATTCTGGGTAACTGTTCTTACTCCAGGCTTTGAGGATGAATGGCCTGGCTGTTTAGTAATCTGCCCAGCTTCCTGCATGTCTCTCCTTCCCTAACCCTCCCATCCCTACTGCTAAAGAGACTTGACACTCACATGCTTTCTCGGCCCAGTCATCCTGGGAATTTTAGGAACACTAAGCACTCAATGAAATGGCAGCAAGCCATTCTGGCCACTGCTGGATCTACCCAGACCTTCTGCTTCAGGCCTGGTAATAAGGTCTCTCTCTTGTTCCTGAAACCAAGCCTCTTTATTTCTCAGCTTTGGCCTCTCTTTCCTTCCTACCAGAGTTCCCTTTTGTCTGCTCCCACTATCCCATGCCAATTTCTACTTCTTAAATCCTAATTTTGTCTGGTCTCAAACTTCCAACGGCTGTGTCCTCCCATCTAGCTCTACCCTCCAAACTCATTTTGCTTTCTGAATTTCCTTGGTGAAGATAATCCCCAGATAAAAGGACAGGGAGACTTGGGTCTGCTGGGTCTGGGATCAGTGAGGGTCCTGTGTTGTGAGTGAGTGGTGATCTAGGGAATAAATTGCCCTTTCTACTTGGAATTTTCCAGGGTTTTCAGGGAAGGAGAAAAGCAGCAAATCCCACAGTCTGAGACTCTCTGGGCTAGTGTGTGCTGAAGAATTGCTTTTTTCCGAAAGGGATCTCACACAGAAACAATATTTTGCATTTGCCTCAAAAGTAGAAACATTCAATACCTCAATTGAGGGAGGTCCTGTACCCCATGTTCTGGTACAGCAGCTGGATGGTGAAGTGTGCTGCTCGGCCTGGGGATGGTTACCAAGTGTGCAGAGGGACCTGAGGCTGCTTAACTGTGCTGCTGAGTCGGAGGATGGTGCTGGTATCAGCTCCTCACTTCCTGAGCTTCATTCCGCTGAAGACCTGGCACGTAAGATAGTAAGTGCAGCCCTGCCATGCTCCTGATCTCTTCCTGATCCGGCAGGGAATGCGCTGGGATTCACAGTCTCTTCAATGAGTGATCATCATAGCAACAAAGATTCATTGAGTAGCGTCTTGCTCTATTATAAGGTCTTTGTATGCATTCTCATTTAATCTCTTAACATTGCTATATATATATATATATATATACATATACATATATGTATATATATATATGATAACAATCCCATTAGAACACTAGAAAACTGAGGCATAGAAAGGATTAAAAAAAACTCACCTAAGGATATTTCAGCCAATAAATAGTAGACAGGACCCACATTCACTGTTAGTCTTAAGGGTCTGGCATCTGGGAAGAATTTTGATGCCCATGGTCATTCCTGATCCACTTTCATGTTTTGTCATTATGCTGAGGAATAGCAAATAAGATGAGAATTTCTCAACTTTATCTACATGTAAAGCATATTGCAGACCATTATGTGCAGTATAAATACTAACATAAAATGTTACCCATTTTATGTGTAATACATAAGTACACATGTACAGTATTAGGTATTATTTAAGGATATACATATTAAAATATTAAATATCGATGGCTGGATTCATTCCAATAATGTGTAGAGAATCAACTTCAGGAAGGGCAAGAAATTAGGAGGACCAGTTGGGAAGGTGCTGCACTATTCTAGGCGAGAGATAATTGTGACTTGGATCAAGGCGATTAGCGACAGAGGTGTCAGAAAGTGGTTGCATCTTGGGTATATTTTAAAGATAAAGCCAACAAGATTTATTGACAGAATTGGATGTGGACTATAGAAACAGTAGTCAATGACGGCCCCAAGGCTTTTGGCTTGGACAGCCAAAAAGATGGAGTTCCCATCAACTGAGATGAGAGCAGTCTGTGAATGGAGCATCTGTTGGGAGGAAGGATCAGGAATTCCATCTTATGGAATACACAGTGTATCTCAACATATACGGTATATGCAGGCTATACCATGCATCTCAACATACATTGAGATGGTTGTTAAATATCCAAGTGCAGGCGTTAAGTAGGTGTGAATATGAGTTGGGAGTTGAGAAGTGTAGATTGAACTAGAATTGCAGAATTTGGAGTCATTGGCATACAGCAGTACTTGTTTATGCTATCTCTTATATTTAAGGTAATAAACCTATCACTTGTTAAATAAGATTGTCATAGAGTACTTGCCTTTTTACTTTGATTTTTATCTAAGTTTTTCCTTCTGTTTGGTCATATCTCCTATTGTTTTTCTTTGTGATTTCATTCATTGTAATTATGCTTATTCAGAAAGCAGTTAATGATTCACCTGTATTTTCTCTTGTTTTGATTTCATGATTTTCTATCATTAACAGTTTGTTGACAGACCAAAACAAATCCTATTCATCTCTTTGGACAGACCTGGGCTTTATTCTCCCATCTCACAGTTTGTTTAATAAATTTTAAAAGGAAAGAGAAGGACAAAGAGGGAGGACAAAGAATCTGGTTAGTTAGCAGCAAGACAAAATGCAAAATAGAGTAAAGAGAGACTACTCAGGAAAATATTTTATTTATATCTTGAAGAACAAAGGTTAGTTTTTGTAACCTGCTTTTTTGGGTCAGATGGAGATGGAGTGGTTACTGTTGCCCAGAACTTCAGAGCCAAGTTTGAAATTTAATCACAGCAACTGTGTTAACCAGTATTGATGGAATATTTATTATATTTGATCCTGATTTTCTCTTATGTTTATGTTTTCATGGTTCATTTTATGTATCTTGTTGCAAAATACCTCAAATCCTTTATGAAAATAGTTAAAGTATATTCAAAGCTCCAAAAATAAATTACTCCTAAAGAATAAATATACTCCTTGGGGAGTGGAATAGTTTGCAGTTTCTCTTCAGGAGACAATGAAATTATTTATTAATCCCTTATACAAGTCCCTCTAAGCCTGAGCCCTCAGAGAGTTGACTTCTTCTCTTTATCTTGAAATATTTCAGTGTGCAGAAATGCCTGTAGAATCGTATCTCAAATAAATGCTACGTGTCCACCACCAAGCATAACAGATCTTAATGTTTTTCCACATTTGCTTCTGATTTTAAAAATCAAACATTACCAGTAGACACAGAACCCCTATGTCCCTCCCTCCAGGTAACCACTATTCTGAATTTTGTGCTTATTCATGTTTGTTTTGTTTTGTTTGAGACGAAGTCTCACCCTGTCACCTGGCTGGAGTGCAGTGGCACCATCTTGGCTCACTGAAACCTCTGCCTCACAGATTCAAGCGATTCTTCTGCCTCCGCCTCCTGAGTAGCTGGTATTACAGGCACCTGACACAATGCCCAGCTACCTTTTGTATTTTTAGTAGAGACGGGGTTTCACCATGTTGGCTAGAATGGTCTCAATCTCCTGACCCCGTGATCTGCCTGCCTCGGCCTCCCAAAGTGCTGGGATTACAGGCGTGAACCACCCCGCCCGGTCTCATTAATATTTTCTGGCTGTTCCTACTTATGCATAAATGCATAGGGAATTTATTAAGTTTTTATATTTTCTAATTTTATATAAATGGTACCATGCAATATGTATTTTTCTGCATTGTTTCACTCTGTATTATGTTCCTGAGGATTATCCTCATTGATGGGAGTAGTTCCACTTCTTTCATTTTTGCTGCTATTTGATAATTTGGTTGTACAGCCAACGTGTGATTTACGTATCTGTTTTCTGTCAGTGGGCATCAGGAGATTTCTAGTTTAAAACTAGTACAGACAATGCTGCATTGAATATGCCTGTTCCTTTGTGTGCTTTAGGAGTACACAATTAGCTGTGGAATTGCTGAGCCATATGGACACATTCAACTGCATTAAATATTGTCAAATTGCTTTGTAAAGTGATTCATATCAGTTTATACTCCCACAAGTAAAGAATACAACTTCCAGTTGTTCTGTATATTCACTAACAATTAGGACTTTCATTTTTTACAGTCTAATGTGTTAGTGAGCCTGTGTGTGTACTTGAAAGTGGCTTTTGTGTAGAGAAGAGATCGTTCAAGGATTTTTTAAAGAAAAAGTTTACATATGGTGAAATGCATGTAAGTGTATAATTTTGATAAACTTTGAAAATATCAACATCCCAATTAAGAATTTCAACATGTTAATCACTTCAGAAAAGTTTTCTTAGTCAATCCCCTATAAACAAGTATTGCTCTAATTTCTTTCACCATTGATTAGCATTGTCTGTTCTGGAGCTTTCTATAAACAGAAGCATACAGTAAGTACTCTTTTTTTTTTTTTGTAGTTAGGGATTTGATTAGGTTCTTAAGACATTTAGAACACCAATTTGTGAGGATAAATTCCATTCGTCAGGGCAAACACAGATCACAGGTAGCCCTGGAGCTGAAAAATAGCTTTGATTTTTGGTAAAATGTGTGAGTCCACAGCCTTCTGATCAATCTTGCACTGCTCTGTAATTTCATATTTCTCTTTTTCTGTGTCAAAGATCTCACCTTCCTGGTGTCTGGGCTTCCGCAGCTGCTGCTTCTTGAAGTAAGCATCAGTAAGATGTTTTGGGATTTTTACATTGCTGATATCAATTTTGCTTGAGGTGGCAATGACAAATTTCTGGTGTGTTCTTCATAGATGAACTCAATTGAGGACCAGAGGTCTAGTCACAAGTAACAAGCCACTAGCCAGCTGCTTCAGGAAAACCACCCTCTTGCCCCTGTGGCGTCCAGTGAGTATGATCAGAATGGTCTGGGGGTAATGCTGGCTTACGGTTTTCTCATGTGCTGACTGAAGGGTTTTTTTGCCACGGCTCAACAGCTTTGGAGGCACATCTTCAGTAGGATAATTATCTAGGCATTTTGTGAAGTTTAACCACCCTGGTGCCACCGTTCTTGTTACCACCAACTGGTATTGTAACTTGCAAGAATCTTCTTCTTTTTCTTTTCAACCCTGGATTTAGCAGCTGAGTACTTCCTCTTGTAAGTGGCCTTTCTGGAACACATGGCAAATCAGGAATACCTGCCAATTCCTCTGGCAAGGACAGGATTGCAGCTGCAATGGGGCTTCCCCTTCTTGAGCTTTTTAGCCTTGAGGTTACCCTTTTTCACCTTGCCACCAGCATCAGCCTTCTTGGGTTTGGGTTTCTTCTCTTTCGTATCCGGCTTCTCAACTTTTTCACCCACCATCTTGCAAGATGGGAAAGAGTAGGTACTCTTTTGTGTCTGACTTCTTTTACCCAACATAATGTTTCTGAGAATCACTCACATTGTTTCATGTATCCATAATTTATTTTTTATTTCTTAGTATAAAGGTATCATGGCTTTCTTATCCATTCTATTGAGTTGTTTCCAATTTGGGGTTCTTGTGAATAAAGACATGTTTGTACAACTCCTTTTGTGCAGTGGAGCTGCTGACTCAGAATAGTTGTAAGTTTAACTTCCTAAGAAACTGGCATCAATTTTTTAGAATAGTGATTATACAATTTTACACTCCTTCCAGCAATATATAGAGAGTGTAAACACCTGACAGCACCCCAACCCACCCGTCACCGCTGGGAGTACTGCACCCCATAGTGCCACCAACCCAAGCCCGACAAGGGCATTGCAGCACCTGAGAGCTCCTCCAACTCACCCCCCACCTAGGGCAGTACATCCCCGGATACTGCCCACAAAGTGCCCCACTGCTGCTGGCAGTGCCGCTTGGGACAGGCCCCATCCCACACCACAGCAATGGGCAGGACACCCCAGGAAAGGGCCCCCAATCCTCTGCCCTCCGCGGGCAGTGGTGCCTCAAATAAGCCCCCCAACCAGCCCCCCTAACACCAGCAGTGACACCCTGGCTAGTGCCCACTGCCCACGGCAGGGCACCCCCAAGCC